>PVHX01021543.1:0-29451 GCA_004024805.1 Geosciurus inauris
TATGGGTATGATTGCATGAATGATGTGACTCTACATCATGTACAACCAGAGAAATGAAAAATTATGCTCCATTTGTGTAAAATTAAAAGTAATTAATGAAAAAAGCAGAAGACTGAGCAGGTAAAGAGGAATGGGCCAATTTGGTTACATCAGTTTGTTATTATGTCTTATTCTGTTTGTGGAGGAAAGTGATGTGACCCATAACATGTTCTGATTTATTAACCAACAGATTGTACTGTAATGAGAGTGTACTATATGTTATGAGTAATGAGATAAATATAAATAATTGCATAAAGCATGTTTAAATAAAAAGTTTTAGTTGAAATTGCATAGGCAATTATTTATATATAAGACTTATTTAATATAAGACTGTGATGGTTTGGACTCTTGTTTAGCAAATATTCATCCCCCTCCCCTACTGTGGGGACAGAGTGTACTTTCTGGTTCCCTTGGCCATGGGTGCAGCCATGGTCCATGGGATGCTGGTAGAGGTGGTGTAAGCAGAGGCTCAAAATGTGCCTTAACAGTTGTGCTTACAGTTCTGTGCTCCTACACATTGCCACAAGTAGAATATTCCTCAGGTAGTTGTCAGTCCAAGGAGGATGAAGCACACATTGTTGTAGAGTCCAACCAGTCATACTCTGGAGCCAGATTACCCTGACTAGCTAACATCAGCCTGCCTCAGATATATGTGCCAACACATGACATGCTTATTGTATTTGACACTGAATTGGGAGGTGATTTGTTACACAGCATTATTATGGCAATAGCTGATTGTTATGAATAACTGAAGTCTCATATTTTTGTTAAGGAATTTTATTTCAAATTGAAGAGCATTGTTATAGTTTGAATATTAAATGTCTCTCCAAAGGTCCATATGCTAAATGCTTGGTCACCAGCCTGTGGTGCTATTGGGAGGTAGTGGAACCTTTAGAGTAGTGTCTAGTGGGAAGGAAGTTAGGTCATTGGGGGTGTGCCTTTGAAGAGGACATTGGGACCCTAGCTGGCCCCTTCCCATCTCTGTCTTTGTTTCCTGGCCACCATGAAGCAAGCAGGTTTGCTCCACTGCAAACACCCCACTTTGATGTGCTGACTCACCACAAGACCAAAAGCAATGAGGCCAAGTGATCATGGACTGAAACCCATGAAACTGCAAGCCAAAGTAAAACTTTTCTCCTTTTAAAGTTGATTTTCTCTAGTATTTTGTCACAGCAACAGAAAGCTGACTAATTATAACAACCAAAATTGTTTAGAAGTAAGACTATATATCAAAAAATCTTTCATCTTAAAATTAAAGGTTTTATAAAATATATTACATTTTGAATTGAAAAACATCATCCTCTTGAGCTGCCTACAACCTGTGGGGAACCTCTGCTAGATGGTAGTTTACCAAACCCCAGCAGGATTGCACTACCCAGTCTTTCATAAGTCTGTAGTGGATATGCCTTATTCACAGTACAGTTGCTAGCAGCTAATGTGGAAGACACTGGAAAAATACCAAACTCAGAATTGTGTGAGACCTACACACTTAAATGTATTCAACTGAAAATGAATGCTGTTTTGGCATGCATATTTTAACAGGGCAGAAGACCTCAAACCTTTGACAGTTTTAGGTTCAAATTTTGGCTCTCTTGGCAGGCTGACACTTTGTTGTGCCAAACAGCCAAGATTCACGTTTTGCAGCAGGTGGGATCCTCAGTAATTTAAGCAAAATGTTGGTTCTTTCAGCCAAGAAAAATGCATCTCACTGGGGAATATTGACGTACAGCATCTGAAGAGGGAGGAAATCACAGCCACAAAATCAGAGCCTCCCCATGAAGACAGAAAGGGAGTACTCGACTCCCTCACTTCAGTGCTCACCTGACATTCCACAGTGGAGGACCTGGAGTATGGGAGACACTTCTAGATGTGATCACCCTCAGAGAAGCCCTCTGAAAGCTATTCTAACTCATTTCCCCTAAGCAAATGAGATAAGCCATCACACCTCCTATTAATTTTGGATGAAAATTGAGTTTTGCATAATTTATTCAACCAAATTGAATAAATATTCTTGCCATTTATTTTGACTTGTAAAATTCCTCTTCATGACCTTTAAACAATCAGTGCAAAATAGAAAGATCCAGTGAGTATACATTTTGTGGTAAAATTGTTAACAACATGCCTGAAAAGTGAGTCTAAACCAGTTTTTTTCTTTGTGAAAAGGTAAAAATACCAATTCAGTGTCAAAAATAACACACACTATATTTCACTCTGTAGTGTCATTCGTCTTAAAATTGGTGAAATACTGTTAGAATAGCATTTGCAATTACTACAGTAGTATTTTTGAGAAAGGTAAATAAATAGTAGACTTACTATTATAATGCTCTTGCATAAATTAAATCCTTCAAGATTATTTTGTGATTTTATATTTGCTGACCAAAATAATACCCTTCAGTTTGTCTGGCTAGGTCTTGACACATTACATTTTAAGACTCAGAATTTGAATCTTCACAGAGTTACCTGTTGTAAGACAGAATCTTCTAGTCTTTAGTTCTAAAAAAAAGGGGGAAAAATTCCTTGAAATCAACCTAGTTCAACATTTAAATATTAAAATATCAGTAACATTATGTACATGAATATTTTTTACCATTGGCCTTTAACCTCTAGAGAAGAACACATATATATTGTGAACTTCAATAATTTTGTTTCCTTAATAAGTGTAGCAAATAGGGAACAAAAACAAGATAAAAGGTTTTATTCTGGACCATTTCATTCATTCAGCATAATTTCAACTTTCAAATTATAGGGACATAAATGAATGTCCTACTTCTGCGTTACAAGTACTTGACTACTTTGTGGGATGTTTTGTGCCAATTCTTTACTAAATTATCTTGGTCGCCGTTGCTAGGTAACACCGTTGGCTTCCTGCAGCTGAAAAAGGAGAGGGTTACAAAGAGCAATTCGGCATTATTAGCATTTGCTTAATAAGTCGTTGTTGTTAACTGTATACCTTAGCATTTTCCCTCCTTTTCTAGGGAATGTCATTGTCTATGGGAATACGATTGATGCTTACACCACTATTGAAACGCTCTTACACGTGGGTGTGAAGGGCACCTGCATCTACCTGGTGCATCCCCCACCTGATTCTATCATCACCTGCATCAACAACTACACAGTGGAAAGTGCGGTGGAGGATGCGCTCAGGACCGCTGGAGTGACCATTTACCAAGATGCAGTCTTGGCTCAGTGGAATGACGGCCAGTACCCAGATCCCATTTACAATGCTGACTTCACCACACCCACCAAGCCCTTCAGACTTAAGTGCTCTGTAAGTAGATCCCTGTGAACTTCACTTACCAGCTAGGGAAAGTGGACACCTTCCAGGGGCTCAGGAGTCTGGAAGACTGTGAGCACTGAATTTATAATCATAGATTTTGCATTTTGTTTTCTGACTGCTCAGGTTATCTCTTGCTGCAAAACAAGAAGCCACTGCAAACTTAGTGGCACAAATCAACGACAATCACTTATTTTTATCATCTTCCCTTGTTAAGGGGCTTTGGGCCCAACCAGGCAGTTTTCACTGCAGGTTTTTATGTTATTAAATTCCAGATGATGGGGCTGGATTTATCTAGAAGGCATGTTCACTCACTTTTGTCTGCCTGCTAATGCTAGATCAAATTCAATTGAGATTTTAGCCAAAACACTCATAAATGGCCCCTTTGTGGGACTGGGCTTCCTCAAGCCACGGTGGCTTGGTTCTAAAAGCAATCAGAGAAAGGAGAGATAACTGTGCTCCTTCCTATGACCTATAACAGCAGCATCTATGCCACATTTCTTTTGCTAGAGACAAGTTATGTACATCCATCCCATAACCAAGGAGAGGGGATTGGAACCTGCTTCTTCATGAAGGGGTGTCCAACAATAGTGCCGTCATTCACTGAAAACTTGCCATGTCCCAGGCATGGTGCTGCCTAAGATCCATGGAAATTCTGTATTCTGCTGTCTAGTACATCCATTTATCCATTCATTCCACATTTGTTGAATACCAAGCAGGCCCCCTGCTATGTCCTAGGTGTCAGGGAAATGCCAGTGAAAAAGACGGAAAAAAAGTCCATTTTACTTTAAAAGTAATACTGTCTGCACATGTATGTCACGACATCTATTTAAGATAGGAATAATCAAGATGTTTTACTGAAAAATTTCCCCCAAAACCATGATCCTGGAAGATGGCTAAGTTTATCCTGGGAAACCTCCGGAGGTGAGCATGTAGCCTTTTTAGGAAGTAAAGGGCTAAGCAAACTTCCCCAAATATCCCAATGAATGTTGGTTCTCTAGGAGCCCCTCTGACCTTTACTTCCCTATTCAGATTAAAATCACAATTGTGGCAAAATCATCTGAAAATATTCTCAATTGCCTTGATCCAATAGACTTTCCTGCTAACACTCCCCCCCAAAGCAGTCTGGGTCTGATGTTGGTGTCTATTCTCAGATCCTTTTGCCTTGTCTGCCCATGCCTTGTTGTAAGTTCCCAAGATTATATCCCCCAGAAATATACATGTGTTGGAGTGCCAACCCTCAATACCAGTGAAGGTGACCTTTGGAAGTAAGATTTTGGCAGATGTAATCAACTAAGGAGAAGATCATCCTGGATCAAGGTGTGCCCTGAATTCAATAGATGGTGTCCTTACATGGCAAGAGAGAGAGAGAGAGAGAGAGAGATTTGATGACACAGAAGAGAGACACAAGGAACAAGGTCATGTGATGCCAGAAGCAGAAGTAGAAGTTAGTGTCATGATAGGTACAAGTCACTGAATGGCAAGGATTGTCAGTGTCTGCCAAAGCTAGGAAGAAGAAAGGAAAGATTCTTCCCTAGAAGCTTTGGAAGAAGAATGGTCCTGAGGACACCTTGATTTCAGATTTGTGGTTTACAGAACTGTAGAAGAATAAATTTCTGTTGTTTTGGGCTACTCAGCTTGTGGTACTTTGGTACAGTGGCCCTAGGAAACTAAAACAAATGGTTCAAGTGCAGTTAAAATTACAGTTTTTATAAATAGAATCATACTTTATGCACCATTTTCCCCTTTGGCTTCTTTTATTCAACATAGTGATTTTGAGATTCCATTTAGTCCCATGTATCAATCATTCCTTCCTTCCTTTGCTGAGTAGAATTCCATTGTATAAATACACCACATTTTGCTTACTCATTTGCCTGCTATGTATATTCTTGTATACATCTTTGGGTAGACATATAATTTTATTTCTTTTAGTTAGATACCTAAAGAATGTACCTTTTTAAGTTGCTACCCTACTACTCTCCAAAGCATCTGTACTATTTTACATTTTCACCAGCTGTGTATGAGCAATCTGGATACTCCTCCATTTTTGTAAACACTCAGTATTGTCAGTCTTTCTCATTTTAGCTATTCTTATGAGTGTAACATGGTGTATCATTGTGTTTTTAATTTTACTTTCCTTAATGATGTCAAGCATCTTCTCATGTACTTATTGGCCATTGGTTTATCTTCTTTTGCGAAGTGTCAGAACTATTATGAAAGGGTTGTTTAAGTTTTGTCTTCCAATCTATTACTGATAGTACAAAAAATTGATTTTGATTATAAATTTTGTACTATTACTGATAGTACAAAGACTTGATTTTGTATATAAACATTGTAACCTGAAACCACGAAATTCACTTCTTAGTTTTGATAGTTGCTTTCTAGATACATATGCTTATTATGCAAGTATGGGCAGTTTTACATCTTTTCTGATATTTAGGCATTTTATTTCAGTTACTTGCTTTACTTCACTAAGACCTCCAATGTAATGTTGAATAAAAGTGTGAAAAATAGACATCCCTGCCTTGTTCCAAATATCAGGATGGAAACCATTAAATGTGAGGTTGGCTGTGTGTTTTTCTTTGATACCTTTTATCAGACTAAGGAAGTAACCTTTCATTCTTAGCTATTCAGAGGTTTTACCATGAATGAATGCTGAATTTTGTCAAATGAATTTTCCATAGCTTTTTTAAAAAGTTGTATTCTTTTCTCCTCAACTCTGTTTAATACAGTGAATTACTCTGATTGATTTTTCAAAATGTTTAGCTAATCTTACATTCCTGGAATAAATGCTTATTAGTCATGATGTATTGTCCTTCTAAGTACAGTTGAATTTTATTTTCTAAATGTTTTAAGAATTTTTTGCAACTATATTCATGAGGGATTTTGATCTATAATTTTCTGTTTGTGTAATAATGCCCTTGTAAGGTGTGGGCATCTGGGCTATATTGGTCTCATAAAATAAGTTAGGCAATGTTGCCTCCTTCTTTATTTTCTGAAAAAGTTTGTGTGAGATTGGTATTACTTCTTCTTTGAATTTTTCATAGAAGTAACCAGTGAAATAGGCTAGGCCTGGAGTTTATTTGTGGGAAAATATTTGATAACAAATTCCATTTCTTTACCAGACATAGGCTATTTGGATTTTCTACTTCTTGTGTGGATTTTGGTAAAGTGTATTTGGCAAGAAATGTATCAATCTCATTGAAGTTGGTCAAAATTGTTAGATTTAAGTTATTCATGTATTATTCTAATATCTCTTTAATATTTTGGATCTATAGTAATAACCTACCATTTATTTCTGATGTTCGTAAACTGTATTAGTCTCTCAGTGTCTCTCTTTGTCTCTGTCTCTGTCATTCTCTCAGTTTAAACAGAGATTTGTCAATTTTACTAATTTTGTTTTCAAAGAACCAACTTTACTTTCCAGTAAACTTGGATCCTTTTCTCTATTATCTGTTTAGTTTTCTCTTTTATCAATTTCTGCCCTAACGGTGTTCTTTTTTCTCTTCTGTTTGCTTTGGATTTACTTTGCCCTTTTCTAGTTTCTAAAGGTAGAGTTTTAGATCATAGATTTATATAAGCATTTAATCTATAAGTTTTCTTCTATGTTTTTGCTGCCCCCACAAATTTTAACATACTGAATTTTCTTTATCATTTAGGGCAAAATTAGGTCAAAATATTTTCTAATCTCCCTTGTGATTCTTCTTTGATCCTTAGATTGTACATTCAAATTCCAAATATTTGATGATTTCCTGGATCATGTTTTTATTAATTTCTAGTTTCATGATATTGTGGTCAGAGAACATATTCTTTACTATTATTCAATAATATTATTATTATTTAAGATTTATTGAGACTTGTTTTGTGTCCAAGCATATGAACTGTTTTTATGAACCTATAAGGAATATGTACTTTGTGGTTGTTGGGTATAGTGTTTTTCTAAATAACAATTAATTCAGTGTAGTTCATAGTGATGTTTTACTCTTCTGTGTCTTTACTGATTTTTTTTCACTGAATTCTATCAATTTCTGAGAAGGGATATTAAAATTTTTATTGTTGTGGCAGTTTCCACTTTTCCCTTTCATCCTGTCCAGTTTTGCATTTATGATTATGGACATCCCTCTGTAGCTCTGATAATACCCCTTATCTTTAGGTCCATTTTGTCTGCTATTAATATAGCCATTCCATTCACATATTTATTGTTTGCATAGTATATTTTTATGCATGTACTTTCTACTTCTGTGTCTTTATGTCTAAATCATGTTTTTTGTAGGTATCATAAAATAGATTGTATTTGCCAGCAAATTCCCACAAATTTAGCATCCTGAAACAACATCCATTTGTTAGCTCCTAATTCACTCTCAGCTCCTAGAGGCTATTCATTTCACTCTCCCTGGTGTCAAATTCCCCACACTCAGAATCCCCCTTCTCAGGAAAAGCCTGGTCCTTTTCAAGGGTTTATTTGATTAGTTCAGATTTACCAAGCATGGTCTCCCCTTCTTAAAGTCAACTGAGCCATATAACATCCCTCCATCATATTCACAGTTCACGCCAATTCTCAAAGGAGGAGTGGGAATCTTGAAAATTATATTAGAATTATACCTACTAGATATTTTTGTATCCATTCTAACTATCTCTGCATTCTAGTTAAAGTAATTAAACCATTGATTCTTAATGCAATTAATGATGGATTTAGGCCTATCATTTAATTATTTATTGCTTATCCCCTCTGATTTTTTGTTCTTCTCTTCTATCTTGCCTATTTTATTTTGGATTACTAGAGTACTTTCTAATATTATATTTCAAATATATTTTAGCTATATCTTCCTTTATTTTTATGGATTATAATATATATCAGTAACATTTCACATTCAATAGAGTTAATATTGCACCATTCCACATAAAATATATTAAAAAAGGGGCTGGGGTTATGGCGCAGTGGTAGCGTGCTCGCCTAGCATGTGTGAGGCACTGGGTTTTATTTTTATGTGAGGCACATAAAAATAAAATAAAGATATTCTGTCCACCTACAACTAAAAAATAAATAAATATTTAAAAATATATATATATTAAAAAAAAACTTCGCAACCATATAGGTCTTTTCCCTCAAACCCTGGACATAGTGACTATAGCCTACCCTCTTTAAAAGGCTTCCAAAATAAGGGAAATCACACCCATGTTTGTTTTGGCTCCTACACAAGCTACCTGATTTTATATACTCAACAGAATCCTCAGGTAGCAGTTCTATTTTGGCCGGAGTTTATAGCTATTATTGGTGAGAGGTTCAGTCTCAGGGGTTTGTACTGCCATACCAGAAGAAGAGCTCTCTTGAAATTGGTGTTTTGACCTTATTTCAAGGTCTTGCCACTCCTACCTGGTAACCATGCCTTTTGGGCTCCCCACAGATGGACTATCCTCCAGCCAGTTTAGAATCCCAGTTAAACTGGCTCTGACAATAGTTTCTCCCTTTTTGTTAGCATCCATTTCTCCAGTTACATAGTAAGGTCCATGTTTATTCTTTATAGCAAGATATTCTTGGGGCTTTTCATTATGCTTGGCAAAGAAGTTTGTCTGAATGCGTCATGAATGAGGTTTGTCGAATCGTTGTTAGTTTTGCTTATTCAGTTTTCAATCTAGTTGCACAAGCTCCTGTGAAACACCAAATGTAGCAAAATTTGTGAAAGCTGACACCAAAATAGCATAAATAAATACTACTGTAGTACTAATAATCTTGAAAACTTGAGAAAATAAAACTAACATATTTATGTGTTATTGAACCAAAAAAAAATAGGTTTCATTAGAAAAAGAAAAATGTAAGGTAGAAGAACTTTGTAAGGATGCTAAAGGGGACTTCTAAACAATTTCAAGGAATCAAGAGATTGATGGCACTTTTTTACATATAATTTCAGTTCAAGACAAGTGGATTTCTATATTTTATGTAAGTGGAAAATCTATTTTTATGTAGATGGGAAAGGAAAAAGAATAGAAAGTTTGTAGGGAGATGGTAAGATTCAGTCAAAGAAATATATTTCCCTGTGGTTACTGGGTAAGCCACTGTCTTCTATACCAGAGCAAGAAGCACTAAGACAGGAGCTCAGACCTGGTAAATGTGGAGGCTGGTTGTTTGTCCTCTCTGAGTCATCCTGCAGGAACCAGCTTGCTGGGTTTAAAAATCTAGGAAAGGAGTAATTCGAAGACTCAAGACTGGTAAGGTAACCCATAAGAAGGAATCTAGAGAGACCTAAGTGTCAGACACCAGAAAAGGGAGATGGAAAAAAAGCTGAGCTAGAGCTATTTGAAATTTAGAAGAAAAAGGGGAAAATAGGATCTCTACAAATGTAAATTTTCTTACAGGACGGAAAAATACTTAGTCTTCTGGTAGCTATTTATTACTTGGCCTCTTCTCTCCATAGGATATATGAATTGAGTGTTTAAAAAAAAAGTCACTGGGTGATTTTAATGTGTTCTTCATACCAAAGATAATCCCTCCCTCTCTGTCTCTGTCTCTCTCTATATCTCTCTCTCTCTCTCTCTCTCACACACACACACACACACAAACACACACCCATAAACACAGAACATTGTGATAAACTTTTAGTAAATCTGTTTATGCCCCAAATAATAAAATGCCCAGGAGGCTATTGGTGCTCTTGGGAAGGTGTAATACAGAGTGATAACTGAGTAATGGTATGATTGTTCACTTTGTAGATGTTCTTCAGCTTCTGTGAGAAGAAAGTAGATTATGAAACATTTAAAGCATTCAATGATGCATGTCTTGTCTATGATGGCCGACTTGTGATTGATACCAACTTTCACACCAATGATATAGCCATCAGGGCTGCTGGCTCCCTCACCAAATTCTCTAATAGATATTACTCAAATGACTGGACTCACAGCAACTTCAGTTCCAAAGAAATTGGCTTTCAGCTGGCAGCAGCTATGCTCAATCTCTTTGATCCAACCCTTGAGCCTGTAACTGAACCACCAGCTGATCTTGACCGACTCATCCCCATGTATAAGGGAGCCAAGATCCAAGGTATGTGAGTGGGCTACTTTCTTTCCCTTCATGAAGCCACAAATTGAATGTGAGTCAGCATTCAGACTAGGCCTCTATACTTCTCTTAGGCTTGGTGAGGAGGATCCTGGAATGGGTTGCCAAAGAGGTAGAGGAAGGGTCTGTTTCATTTATTAAGCATTTAACCTGGCATTATTATTATTATTATTATTATTATTATTATTATTGTTGTTGTCCTTTGAATTTTTAAAAATATTTTGCTTAGTTGTAGGCAAACACAATACCTTTATTTATTTATTTATTTTTTAAATTTTTATGTGGTGCTGAGGATTGAACCCAGTGCCTCACGTGCGCTAAGCAGGCACTCTACCACCGAGCCACAACCCCAGCCCAGTCCTTTGAATTTTGAGCATTTATCTTGGATCACATCTTACTATGGCACCCATTTCACAGATAAGGAAATAGACTAGGAAATGATCAGTAAATTGCATAGAGATCTCATAGCTGGCGAATGGTGGTTTGCCCTAACATCTTAGCCAAAACTTTCATTCTTAAATTGAGATAAAGAGACCCACCCTTTCAGGCAGCCTAGTCCTTAGCTTGCTATCTGGATAAATAAGCTCAACCACTTGCAGCTGTAAAACAGTTTCACCCCCTCAGCCTTGTTGACCACTAAGGAGATGATTTCATGAGGAACCATAGGGTTCCTATATATTTGGGAGGTGAAAGATATTGTTAAAAATGGTGTCTTTGAATGTTGTGGGCCTTCTGGTCATAAAAACCCACATATTTACCAAATTGTATTTTCATATTCAGAAGATTCATGAACAAACTCTTAAAGCTGTTCATTGACTCCTAGGGCATCCATGGACTCTAATCCAGTACCTAAAACATCAGACTTAAAAGACAAAAGCCCCACATTCCAATATTTGTCTTTTTCTACATAATAAGACAGATTTGGAGAGCTCCTGCTCTGCTTCTCACACTGGGTGAGACCTTAGGGAAAGTGGTAGCCACAGGCAAGTAAGAGAAAGGAGTAATGTCAGAGACCAGAGTCGGATCAGGCTCAGACTTTAGGAGCAACCTCAAAATGTTAAGGATTTTTTACTGACGGTTTTCTAAAGCATTGAACAAATAACTTCATTGATTTTCTTTATACAGTGTAATTTTTGAATATTTTTGCTATATATTGGAGGAGTGATGTGGAATGAGAATGCCATTCCAACATTTAAGACTCCTAAATAAAAGGTCTGGTTTGCGTAGGTATAGGTTAGGGTTCTGGGAGCCATGGGAAAACTGTACATAGGATCAGTTTGACACAGCTTAGAGCACTGATGGCCTCAACATGAGGTATAATGTAACTTTCACACTGATTTATTAAATAAAGCTCAACTACCAAGGGTGTTCCTTGTTATTTGCAGTACCTTAGTAGAAGAGTTTAAGGAACATATGCATGGTGGGCATCTCTGTTATATGGTAAAAATGTAAACTTTATTCCCCACCTCATTAACAATTCATTTTAAATATGGAAAACTTGTCATCTTCCTCTAGGAGGAATTCTTCCTGGGTCTTACCATTACCTGCATGTTTCCAAGCCTATCATTCCAACTCCCTTGGAGGTACAAATGTCACAGACCAATTTTGTAAGTATTATTTCTGGATTTCATTCTATATTCAAATATAACACTTTGTTTATGGGAGAGTGAAATTCTTTATTCAGTCTTTGGTGTAATGTTTACGTTCACACATTGAAAACTCACTGTGATTATCTGTCCTCCACATGCCCTCAAGAATCTTTGGTCCTCATACCTTTATGTGGTTCCCTCCTACACTGAGTAGGGTTGAACTGTGTATTCAACAGGGTATTGTGGAGATGACAGTGTGCTAGGTCATGGAAGATATAGCTTCCAAATTGCATCCTTCTGGATCACCTGCTGCCATGTTGTAAGGTCACACAGGCAGCCCTTTGAAGAGGTCCGTGTGGAAGGACCTGAGGATGCCTGCACCAGCCATTGTTAATTTGCCGTCCACATGAGTGGGCTGCCTTGGAAGTGTATCTATCTTCCAGCCCTGTTCAGGCCTTCAGATGACTACAGTCCTAGTCAACATCTTGACTGAAAACTTATGAGAGACCATTAACCAGAACCTCCTAGCTACTCACTCCCAATTTCTAACTCCCAGACTGTGAGATAATTAATGTATTCTGTTCTTTTAAGACAATAAGCTTTTTTAACGACTTTATTTTTAGAGCAGTTTTAGGTTCATAGTAAAATTGAGCAGAACGTACAGAGATTCCTCATACATCGCTTTCTCACCCTCCCACAACACACTCACAGTCTCCCTCACTATCAGCAATTCCCATCAGAGTCATAGATTTGTCCATACTAATGAATATACATTGACACCTCATTAACAACCAAAACCATTATTATCAACCAAAGTTTACATTAGGGTTCACTCTAGGTGTTGTACATTCTTGGGGTCTGGCCAAATGTACGATGACATGTGTCTACCAATAGCATCACACAGGGTAATTTCACTGCCCTAAAAATCCTTTGTGCTGTGCTCCTCATCTTTCCTTCCATATTAAGGCCTAGAAATTGCTAGTCTTTTTAATATTCTCATAGATTTTCCTTTTCCAAAATGTCATATACTTGGAAAAAGCATGTAGCTTTTTCAGATTGGCTTCTTTCACTTAGTAAGATGCATTTAAGTTTCTTCCATGTCTTTTTTTTTTTTTTTGCCTGAGGCTCAGGTCTCACTGTTACCCAGGCTGAGTTCTAACTGGTGCTTCTCCTACCTTAGCATCCCAAGTAGTTGAGGTTATGGGTACATATCATAGACCCCTGCTCCTTGTTTTTCATAACTTGATAGCTCATATCTTTTAATCATTGAATAATATTCCATTATCTAGAAGTATTACTGTTTACTTATCCATTTAATTCCTGAAGGACATTAAGTCATTAGGTTTTTGGGGGGGGTCAGGGGGTACCAGGGATTGAACTCAGGGGCACTCGACCACTGAGCCACATCCCCAGCCCTATTTTGTATTTTATTTAGATACAGGATCTCACAGAGTTGCTTGGCTCCTTGCTTTTGCTGAGATGGCTTTGAACTCGCGATCCTCCTGCTTCTGCCTCCCAAGCTGCTGGGATTACATAGTGTGTGCCAGCAAGTCATTAGGTTTTGATCCATAGATCATCAATAGACTACTAGAACATCTACCCTTATGACAATGAAGCGAGGAGATTGCTTAGAATCTGAAATGGACATCTAGAACTCACTGTTATCTTCCCTCCTCCGAATGATAGGAAAAGCAGAAGCTGTGGGATGGGATCTCCTGTGTTAAAGGACACAATAAAGGACACAGCATGGTTGGTCAGTTGGAGAACTCCTTAAATCTAACAGATGGACCAAGTCTAGGATTTGTTTACTAACTGGGAACTTCCTTTATGAAGAGTCATGTTTGCTTTTAGTCAATGAGGCAGACACTGAATTTGCTTACTTAACTGTTGTTCCCATTGTCTTCTCCTGAATATTTTTGAGGGTTAATTATAAGACCAGCATAACATAAATACATTTCCCAGATTTCCTTTAGGAGAGGATTGATCATGTGGCAGGTTCTGGCCCATGGAATATATTTGGAAGCTGTTGGAAAAGGGGCAGACGCAAAATGTCACAGGCTGTCCCCCCACCCCATCCCTTCAGGAAGTCTGAGTCCCATCTCTTCCACTTGCTTTCCGTGTGTCTTGAACAAGTTATTCAACTTCTCTGAATTTCTGGGATTATTAGGCATCATATATAAAATAGTACTATCTATAGCAAAAATGGTAGCCAGTCAATAGTGGATGTTGTTAATCGTGGCTCCAGATCAGTAATGAAACCTGATTCTTCCAGGGAGAGGACAGATGCTATGTTTTTTTTTTTGTTTTTTTTTTTTTAGTTGCTGGTGGATCTTTATTTTATTCATTTATTATTTATATGTGGTGCTGAGGATCGAACCCAGTGCCTCACGCATGCTAGGCAAGCGCTCTACCACTGAGCCACAACCCCAGCCCTGACAGATGCTATGTTTAAAACTTCTTTCCCAGATCTATTTAGATGTCTTGGATATATGATCTGATTCAAATTTTTTTTACAATAAAGAAAACCACAGAATCATAGCAAATGCTGTTTCAGTTTCTATTGATGTATCAAACACTTGAGGTATAAAGCAACCACTCAATTCTGCTCAAAGTCTGTGCTTTCAGGAATTCCAAAAGGACACAATAGGAAGAGCCAATCAATGTTTCATAATGTCTGGAGCCTTACGTGGGAAGACTACAAGCCTAGATCAATGATTAGGATTATATGAGGGCTTATTTACTTATAGCTAAAGGCTTTTTGCTTTCCTGAGCTGGGATGACTGGAAGACAGGGAGTTCTGAGCAGAGCCTTCCTGCCTGAGCTGGCCATGTAGCCTGGGCTTCCTCACAGCATGGAGGCCTCTGAGTAGTCAAGCTGCTTACTGAATTCTCAGGGCTCCAAGGGCAAATGTTCTCCTGCACTGCCTGTATGGCCCAGACTAGCAAGCCACACAGCAATTCCCCCGCATCCTTATGCTCTGCTGAAAAAGTCACAGGCTTGTGGGTATTTAAGGTATGTGGGACAGAGTCCATCTATCAATGGAAAGACTTTCAAGGTCATATTGCAAAAAGTATATGGAATAGGGCCATCATTGTGGCCATCTTTGGAAAGTGCAATCGGCCACTAATGAGACAAGGGCATTTAGATAGACAAGATAAAGCCCAGAGTATTTAGAGGCTGAGCACTTTGGTCATCATAGGTAAATGAATTGAGCCTGACATATACAAAAGTTAGAAAATACTAGACTTGGTTTCAGACAGAATCAGATTCTTGAAGGACATTGCATGATTTCCTACACGTAGTGCCATTTATTTATGAAGCACTTGCTCTCTCTCTGAATAAAGTCAGAGGAAGAGCCAAAAAGGGTTTTAGATAATGAGAGTTTTAATAAGAGTGCAACTTAAGTAGATTTCTTTGGCTGGTGCTATGACAGTATTTGAACAGGACCCCTGACTTTAATTAACCATTTTGCCAGGTGGGCCTCCTTTTTAATTAGTACATAAGATCTAAACAGATTTTTTTCCATTTTATTATCCAAGAAAAAAATGTAGGATGGCTCCATGGCAATCTTTTGGGGTTGGAATTAATTTGATTAAGTATAATTGTTGCCAAAATGGTCAGGCAGTCACCTAAATATAGCCAATTGATCAAGAATGGAGCCCATTGAACAGTATTTCACTAGAGAAATTACTATTCGGACAATAAATGTAGTACATATTAATCTTATCAGACTTTTATAGTACTCAATAACTGGAATATTTAAGTAATAAGATGCTTCAGTAATTCATGAGCTCTTTGAGCAGTAACCTGACAAATGGAAGAAAGGGTACCCCAAGTCGTCTACATAATAAACTAATTTGCAGATTCCAGTCCACATGCTTTGTTGGCTTATACACAACGAAATAAAGAAATTTGTCACAACAAATTCTGCCTTGGATACTATTAAATTTAAAATTGTGTGTTTGTCATGAGAGCTGGGAACTTGATTTCATGAACACCAAGTCTGATTAATCCTGTGTCTTCCATTTGGCATGAACTCCAGAGCCGTTTTCCAACCTTTGTCAAAATCATAAAGGAACTCAAAAGGCTAGTTGTATTCAGGAAAAAAGAAGAAGGAAAAAAAACCAAACCAGAACCAGTTCCTCCATCAATAGCTTAAATTAAAGATCCAAATCTTGTAGCAATTTACTTATATACTTTTAAGGAAGAAGCTAGACACACCCAACAAATTGGAAAGTTTGAAAAATAATCATAATTACCCCAGAATTCTTCATGGGATGACAGGGCTGGGAGGTTCTTTAAGTCATCATTTAGAGGAGAGATTTTTTGTGAGAAGGGACAGAGAGTTCTGGACTTCACAGAATTTTCCTGATTTGTCAGCAACTGTGATTAGGAATGACCCACACTACAAGAATAATTTGTGTCTGAGAAGTCCATCTATGCATGAATTGTCTATAATACCATGTTTGATGCATTTTAAGTTCCCAGCATGATTTCCCCCCACCCCACTATGCCAACATAGTGCCAAATCTTATTAAAATGGACACAATTTGCCTTTTGTAGTTAGAATTAATAATCAGCAAAATCTCATTACTTTCACTATAGAGTGAATAAACTAGAGTGTTTAAGACCCTGTAGTTATAAAGTTAGGATTATGCTGACAAAACATACAGAAAAGTAAAAACATACCACAACTTAAAAGGGCAATAGATCCATAGTAACTAACCCTTGAAGACAATGCTGAGGATACCACTCTCCTGGAATAGGTTGACATGGAGAGTACTTAATGCTCAGACTCTCCCAGCTCCCAGCCAGTGGCCCACCAGGGATCCTCAGAAACTGATCACATTACCACCACTAAGTAGCTATGATTCCCATCTTGAGGTGCTCAGCCTCAACTAGGGTTGTTTGAAGTCCAAATCAGTCCTCCTAAATACAGAGAAGGCCTTGCAAGTTGCAAGGCAGGTATTGAATGAAACTCCTTGCAAAATCAAATTTTTGTTGCCCACATGGGTAGATCTCCAGAAGGGCCTTTTTGATGTCTGGGTTCCCTTTTCTCAATTGCACAGCATAAATAAACATTGAGGAGGAGGAAGAGCAAGAGGAGGAGGCCAAAACCTTGTGAAATTGCTTTCTCTGCTCTCCACTGATCCTTAGGGAAACCTGGCAGCTAAAACTATGCCAGAGTGGTTGTGGGGGGTTGATCTCCTGGACCCCCAGCAGCCCAGCTACCATGGTGAGGGAGTGGCCCCTCCTTAGATACTCAACCACAATTGGTACCAAACTCAAATGTTCTATAAAGCCTTGTATTTCACCTTAGAAGTGCACATGGGAGTCACATTCTTCACTACGTGCATTCTAATTCTGAAATAGTGTCTGACATCCTGGGCCACCCAAGTAAAGATGACCCCACCTGGGATTATCCTGTCATGTCCTGTGCCTCCACCCTGTGTGGTAGGATTCTTTGCTCAATCTGAAAAATCAAGACTTGAAGAAATACACCTGAATGAAAAGTCTAAGGGCATCCAGGACAACAGAAATACTTATGACAAGTACAGAGGGTGAGCAGGTGATCAGTTAAAACCAGAAACCTGGGACCTGGCTTTAGCACCTCTTTGAATAAGTTCCACTCTTCCACACTAACTCCTCATGGATCGCTTTCCTCCCTCTTTTCCTTCCTCTCTCCTTCCTTTCTCTTCCATGTCTTCCTTACTCCCTCTGGTTTCACTTTTCTCTTTTAATTTGTTCCTCAAAAGTCTGGTTCCTTGCCGTAGCATAGCCAGAGGACTTAACAATACCTTTTTAAAATATTATTTTATAAGTGATAGTTATTGCTTAAAATTAGAAACTACAGATAGTCAAAGGAACAGAAAGAGAAACAACAAAAATTACCCAGTCTCCCAACCATGAAAATTGGCATTAACATTTTTTTTTTTTTTTTTGGTACTGGGGATTGAACTCAGGGGCACTCGACCACTGAGCCACATCTCCAGCCCTATTTTGTGTTTTATGTAGAGACAGGGTCTCACTGAGTTGCTTAGCGCCTCACCGTTGCTGAGGCTGGCTTTGAACTCACGATTCTCCTGTCTCAGCCTCCCTAAGTGCTGGGATTACAGACATGCACCACCGCGCCTGGCTAACATCTTTTAAAATGTTCATGCCCCCAAAATGGAATTATACTGTTCATTGTTGTGAACTCTTTTTGAAATATATTTGTATTGGACCACTTTGCATCTCCCTTGAAGCATCATCCCAAACCACTTCTCTAAGTTGTATATGTTCTCTCCTCTTCTCCCAAATACCCAGTTTCTCATCCATGCTTGGGGTTTGTCCATAATTTCTTTACCTGATGTGCCTCCTTATGTAACTCACCTCATGCTTTGACAATTGGCTGAGTCTGCCTCAGGACTTTGCCATGTGTTACCCAGACACCTACCAGTTGCCTCAGTTTATCTAAAAAGTTAAACCACGTGTCCTTGTTTAGATAAAATACCCAGATGATGTCCAGGACTAAGTAAATGTTTGGGATCAGAGCAGTTCAACTTGCTTTGGATTTCTAAATGCCACATTCAAGCTCAGAGTGAAAGCTTAAACCTATATGCACTCAGAAAAGATTTATTTAGTGTTACTGTGTGCTAAACCTGGAGTCAAAAGGTAAAGTGAAGTCTAGCCAAATAAAACTCATGTTTGCCTACTGAGGCTTTCTACTGCCTGGGCCACTGGGGAGTATGTGTCCAGTTGGTAGGTCAGTAGCTGTCAGGAGCTGAAATAGAAAAAGAAGTCATGGCGTGGAATTATCTAGTGGCATCTTTTCTTGTCATATAGCAGTTTTAGTTGGTTTCTTAAGGGCATAATGACACAAATCCACACCCTGAACAATTTAGTCTAAAAGGTCACCTGCAGAACATAAGCCTATATTTACCAGAGTCTTGAAACTTCTTACTGGGAACAAACTTAATCAAACTCCCCAAACACAGCTATTAAGGATTCATTTTTTAAAACAACTGAAATTCCTTGTGATCACTTTGACTAGGATGTTTCTCTTAAAATGGTGCTATGGAAAACTAAGAACTTTGGCAGTGTTAAATACTTCACAGAAGAGAAGAGGAAGGAGATGGAGAAGGGAGAAGGACATGGAAGGAATGGAGAAGGGGAAGGGAGGACATGATCAAAGTATGTTACATGCGTGTATGAGTATGCCATGATGAAACCCATAATTCCATACAATTAAAATGCACCGATCAAAAGAAAAACAAGAGGGGAGGGAGTGAGAGAGGGAGAAGGAAGTAATAAAGCAATGCCATTGTAGTTGGTACCCTGTGGTGCCAGAGAATAAAATGAGATGTGGAACTATGTAATAAAGCAAATCCAGAGCCTGTGTGCCAAACCTCACACCCCAGTGAGCGTCCTTATCAAGGTCCCCATTTCTTTTGCACGAACACCATTACTTCAGGCAGGGTAGATGAATTACCACAGCACCCTTTTACAATTTGCCAGCTTTTGTTTCTCAACTTCCTGGAAGCTCATTTCTCACAGGAAGTCTTTCCTAATAATGACAGATTCAGGTACACTGCTCCTGTAGCACCTTTGCTGGATGTTGGCATTTTGTGTACCAGTGTGTTTATATTGCTACTGGAGGGGTTCCTAAAAGTAAATGATCAAACACTAAATTTTTTAATCAAAAATAAGAGCACCTCATAGGAAAGAATAAAGCCAGTTCCACTTACTAGCTATATGAGGTATTGAGTAATAGAGAATTGGTTGTAACCTAGCAACTAATTTAGAAATACAGGACAATGCAATCACAGTTTAAAAATACCCTGAAGAACATTTAGTCATAAAGTCCAAGTACGTGGTTTCTTTATTTATACTAATGTATCAGTGTAAGTTTATTAATCACAACAAATATATCAGACCAATATAAAATGTTAGTCATAGGAAATATAGGCAATATCTTATGTTTGTCTTTAATGTTTTAGAATATTTTATTGATGCATATTAATTATACAGAATAGTGAGTTTCGTTGTGGCATATTCGTACATGCACATAACATAATTTGATGGAACTTTTACTACCAAGCATATGGAGCACCCTTATCTTCTGCTGAGTTTGGTCAATATCTATTACCGTTATTTGCAACAAATGACAAGATATAACCTATTATATATAAAAAATAAATTACTATGGTAAAGTTCCCAAAGTCCAGAAGTGTTTCTAATGTTGCTTTTATGATTCACCCCCTCCTTGTCAGGGTTCAGAAATAATAACAGGTAATGCAAAAAATGGGACATACTTCCGAATTCACGTTAACAAGTATAAAATAGTGGAGACCATCACGTGCCTTTCTAAGGAACCTTTCCCTGCTTCCAACTACATCCGCTTGCTTGGCCAGCATGAGCAAGTCCTCAACAACCTGTGTGCTCGTTATGATGACAACCTGATCACAGATCTCTACAGGTAGGTTGGACATTGCCTCTGATGGTGGGGAATATAGTTGTATATGGTAGTTCGTGAAAGAGGGATGTGTATTGTGATGTGCCAGAGAACAAAACAGGAAACCTGAAGAGAAGCAAAAGTAGTAGAGATTTTGTTCTAATAAAGACTATGTGACCACTAGCATTGGCTGGAGATCAACATCACATAAGGAAGTGCATGGATTTGGATGTGTTTACACCTGGCCTGGATCCCAGATGCAACCATGCACAGCCGTCACACTACAGAAGGCTGAGATGACATTGGAGTCCCTTTCCATAAGGGACTGCTAAGAGCAGTGATCAAAAACCTAAGACTTGGAGTCGGATGTGGAAGAATCTGGCCCTGGTGGGAGCTCCACAGCCACCAGACCATTTGTGATCCCAGCCTTTTTCCTCCCAGCACATGCTCAAACAGAGATGGGCGGCTATTTGCCCAAGATGCTGGTAAGAAAATTCTCACACTAGGTGATCTAAACTTTTGCTTTTCAAAAGATATTCTTTCATGCTATACCTCATGGAAAGCATGGCATGCTAGAATGGAAAGCTACTTCTGGATGCAGCCTCCCACACAGCAAGGCTAGGAGAATTTTCTTCTGTCTGCAAAGCCAGTCCAGATATAGATGAAGGATATAAGCCACAGGATTCCAATGTCCTTGATATTCATAGGAGTAACTGCCAGTATCATGATCAATCCTTCTTCCCTCTTAATTTTTTTAAAGTTGTAGAATATATAAAACATATTACACATGTTATAAAAAACATGTTCACATATGCAAATTATGCATGTACCCCTTAAGGGAAAACAGTACTGTAAATGTATGTGCTTACTATCAATGTTAAGAAACAATTCCTTACCTTGAGATATTAGAAGCCCTTCTCTGTTTATATCTCTATTTCTTGGGAGGCAATCACTATCCTGAAGTTCGGATTGGTCATTCTATTTCTTTTAAAACCAGGATCAGCAAACTCTGTCACAAGAACTTAACTCTGCCGTTGTAGTAAGAAAGTAGCTATGGACAAGACATAAACAAATGGACATGAACTTCCCAATAAAGCTTCATTTATTAAAATAGGCACTGGTTTGGATTTGACCCAAGAGTCATAGTTCACCAACCTCCATTTTAAAGATGTACACATATATGATTTCCTAAATAACATCCCCAGCCCTATTTTGTGTTTTATTTAGAGACAGAGTCTCACTGAGTTGCTTAGCACCTCGCCATTGCTGAGGCTGGCTTTGAACTCGCGATTCTCCTGTCTCAGCCTCCCTAAGTGCTGGGATTACAGGCATGTGCCACCATGCCCAGCTAATTTGTTTCTTTTGAATAAAATCTATAACTTACTAAAGAAGGTCGACATTCTGTTTAACACTATGTTTGTGAGAACCATTCGTGTTAACTTAGTATAGCTATAGGTCATTTTTTCTCCCTCTTGTATATTCTTCCATTGTGTGACTGTTATAGTTCACTCATGGATTTTCCTATTGACGGATGTAAGTTGTCTCCAGTTTGGTGCTATTACAATGTTGTGGCCATTATGGATGTACCTCACATGCAGAATTTCTCTTAGGGTGTCCCAGCTCTGTAACTGCTGGGTCCTGGGACATGCACATCTTTGGCTTTACGAGTGGATGCTCAAATGTTTCCCCCCATATAGTCATACCCATCTAAACTCTCCCACCCCCACAGTGTGTGAAAGTTCCTTTTGCTCCATAGTGCTGTCCCTTTGGTACTGTTTAGACTAAAAACTGGCCAGTCTGGTGGTATGCAAAAGTATCTTTCCATGAGCTTAATTTAAGCATGCAGTTACATGCTTTTTCATGGGCCAATGTGATAGTTTTTTTGCCTATTTATGACATTTGTCCATTTTTCTTTTGGTTGTCATCTTCTTAATTCACAGGAGTTGCTTATATACAAACTTATATTGTTCATATATTTCAAACATTCTTCTCACACTTTGAGATTTGTCTTTTATCTTTCTTCTGCTGTCAATTAACAGATACTCTTAACATAATCCGTCTTCTTTAAGGGTGACTTGGATTTGGTTTTTTTTTTTTTGGTACTGAGATTGAACCCAGAAGCACTTTACTCCTGAGCTACAGCCCCAGTCCTTGTTACTTCCTTTTAATTTTTGAAACAGAGTCTCACTAAGTTGCTGAGGTTCTCATTAAATTGCTGGCCTCGGATTTGTAATCCTCCTGCCTCAGTATCTTGAGACACTGAGATTATAGGTGTGTACCACTGCGCCCAGTTCTCAGATAATTTTGTCTCTTTGCTCTTCCAAAAGTTTTATAATAAATTTGTCAAGTTCCATGAAAAGCTCCATTGAATTTCGTGGGAACTGCATTAGATCTTTGCTCAGCTAGGTGAGAACTGACCTCTTTCATATTGATTCCAATTCATAACATAGTATAAGTCCAATTTACTTAGGTCTTCTTTCATATCTTTCAATAAAGGTTTATCACTTTAGCCATAAAAGCTTTGTATGATTTTTGTTTGATATGATCCAAAGTGCTTTAAATTTTGTTGTCATTATAAATATTATTTCTTATTGACTGGCCCAGCAAGTATATAGAAATGCCCTAATTTTTGTATGGCTCTATCCTGCAGATTTGCTTAACTCCTTCATTCATTCAAATAATTTGCCCATAGATTCAAATTTTTCCACAGAGAAATTGTATCATCTGCAAATAATGATAGTTCTCCTTCCTCTTTTTCAATCTTTGTGTTTTTCATTTCTTTTCTGGTCCTACTACACTGGCCAATATGTATAGTATAAAGTCGAATAGGAATCGTGAACGACAGCAACCTTGCCCTCATTCTTAATCTTAGAGGGAATGTGTTCAGTATCAAATATGTAACATTCACCATTTATATTGCTAGAGATGCCCTTCATTAGGCTAAAAAAAGGTCCTTTTGGTTCCTGGTTTGCTAAGCTCTGTGTGTGTGCCTGTGTTGTACATCCATACATGTACCTGTGCTGGGTACTGAACCCAGGGCCTTGTGCATGCTAACCCTGTGCTCCACCATTCAGCTACATTCCCAGCCCAGCATGTTTATTATGAATGGGTTTTGGAGTTTTTTCCCCCAGGAAAGAGTATTTCTGAATCCTTTTAATCATAAGGATATCTTCATAATGTTTTTCTGAACTCTTTTAAACATAAAGATATCTTCATAATGTTTTTAAACATAAACCATATTTTGAAAAAGTATCAAATTCTTTAATCATAGGGTTTCCCTTTTCAAATCCTTGTAGACTTTAATAGAAACCTTAAATAAAGAACAAGTATGCTACTAAGCTAGTGCAAGGGATTTTATTTATCGCTGTCAACTTTGCTGGAAACATTTGAGTACAAGGGAAATCAGTTGTCTATTAAAAAGAAATTCTACTTAGTAGTGAATGATATGCCAAGAATTTACTTTGGACAAAAGGAAATATTTTCACATTTGACCAAATTAAAAGTCATGATTGGTTTATTTCTCCTTGAAAAGGTGATTTTGAGACTACTGTTCGGGGTCAAATGTTGGTGAGACTGAGATCACTAGTTGGGGCGCAGCTGTTAACTGATGATAGTAATAATTTTAAAGGTTAATTTGATTTGTTAAGATTGAATATTTAGGATGGCAAAACAAGATAGGATGGCACTCGATAGCAGGAGATGCTGATTGACATCTGTCAGAAGGAAGCAGGGAGCAGGGAGATAGTCACTGATCATTTGTAAGGGAGGTGCTGTGGGTCCTGCCATGTGTTGGCAGGCAATTCCACACGTGTGTTCATGTGCACACACAGCTGTGGCCACATTCTCAAGTGCCACAAAATATTGCCAGGTCCCAGTGCTGATTCTTGGCCCAGCACCGCCCACCCTGTCAGTTGTCAGACAGACCGGCCAAGGCTCTTTCCAAGCAGGGTGAATGGTTTAGCTGATTTTGGCCGCGATAAGATTACAATTTTTTTCCTGACCTTGGCAGCTCAAACAACAGCTCTCATTCAAATCTGGGCACATTTCTTTGTGCACCTCTATGCACCATGTCTAGGGGCAGCTTCCCTAATGCTAGGAGAGCTGATGGTTAAATAACCGCTCTGTTGTTCCACAAGTCAGGCACTAGTGTAGTATTTGTCCTCTCCTGATTTAAAGAAACCCTCTGGATCTTTCTTCTCTGTTTCCCTCAATCTATTTTCACCCCATCAAGGGCCAGGGCAGTGTAGACTCTCGCTGTGCCAATGGGAATGGTGGCAGCCACTTGGGTCAGATGTTGCTGTGGCAGAGAGGCCTCAAGAGCAATGACTCACTTGGAGCCATATGGGGATGCAGGGTGGCAGGCGAGCAGTAAGCCACCAAGATGCATAGGCCGACAGCTGCCACAGGACTGCAGTGCAGCTGAGGGCCGCAGACCAGGCTGGCTCAGAGACCGCCTATATTTTATTCTTTGTTTTCACCTTGGAGTGCCAGTACAAACCATTGGCACTGCAGAGGGAGAGAGCTAATCCACCACTGTTGTTTGTGTACATGTGGCAAGGGATGGGGAGAATTGGTAGATTGATAGATTTACCACTTGGGAAAAAGAGTAGAGCTTTCTTTTAAAAAAAAAAAACCATTTGTTGTTTCTGAGCCAAGCAGCATTTAAAATCACAATAAGTATATTATACTTATTTACACAATAAGTATAATATACACAATAAGTATATTACTAAAATCCATCTTTTCCTGGTCTCCCCCTTAAAGCATTTGTGTCCCACAGGTCGCACACGTGTACATGTACATACACACACACTCATGCAACCCCCATCCTAACCCTGGCAGTCCCCCTTCCTACTAAGTCATTTGACATGTTCAACAGTGACCTGCTAATACTGCTCCCAACTTCAGGGCACTGGAAGTGAAAGGAGCTTCAAGGAAACACAAGCAGTAGGGAACTGGGAGCTCTGGGTGGAGTGAGGGGGGCTGAGGTGGCTTCCTGAGCTGCTGTCCATCAGGGACTGTAACTAGGCATGTTCCACATTTTCTTTGCTTTCTTAACTCTGGCTTCATCTTCTTTTACCCCTACTTATGAATGACCCTGCATAAAAAAGTTCTTCCCTTCTGACTGTCCCCCACCTTAGCCTTAATTAACAGTCTGTAGCATCCTTTGTGCTCACAGCATGAATAGGTCTTGCCCTAGCTTCATTGTATGAACCCATCAGATACTCATATACCTTGATTAAATCACCTCTTTTCACATCTTAACATGCTCAGCTCTCAAAGCCTGCCCTCTGACAGCCCTCTCCTCCTGCCAGCAGGCCACCTCCTCCACACTCCCAAACACTCAACAGCCTATTTTTAGTGGGTAAGTGCTGCTGTGCACAATATTCTAAATGGGATCCGAGCAAGTCCTTTAAAAGGCTGCCATTACCTTTTTGAACTGTGAGCCTCCAGAAGCTGTTCCCTTAGGAAAGCCATCTTGTGCTGCCTCTGTCTTCCAAGCTGCAAAGCAGGATACTGTGACCTACATGGTCCTCTAATTATTTATTAGACTGCAATTGGAATCATTTAATCATGACTTGAAAAAGGTTTTCTGGTTCTGCTGTCTCATTAGCCTCGTGCTGTGTTCAGCAGCACATTGCACACAAAATTCCAGGTGCCCATTTTCCCAGACGTTTCAAAATCTTGAAATATGACTGCCCACCCTACCTTCTCAATTTCTTTGTATGTACATAAAAGGTATTGGGTGATCATACATCCTAATATACTCCTATTCCTCGGCTATAGTTTGAATCTTGAATGTCCCCCAAAGGCCTAGGTGTTAAAAGGCTTGGTCCCCAGCCTGGGAGGTAGTGGAACCTTTAAAAGGTGGGCCTGGTAGGAAGTCTTTAAGTAACTGGGACCATGTTCTCTACAAGAATAGTAGAATCTCAGTCCCTTCCTCTTCCTCTCTTAAGCTTCCTGACCATGAGATGAGAGGTTTCTTCCACCACATGCTCTGCCATTGCTGTCTAGCACCCCCACCAGAGGCAATGGATCCACCCAGTCATGGACTAGAATCTCTAAAACTATGCACCAAAGTAAACCTTCTCTTTATAATTTGATTATTTCAGGCATTTTTGTTATAGTGATGGAAAATAACTACCGTGGCCTCACAAACTTTCCTGTCAGCTACTTGCCTTGTTACCAACCTATCTTTCCAATTGTTATCAACCAATTGTGGATCTAATATAATCAGAGTAAAAAATTACATCTGTAATAAACATTCACATTTTTTCCCTAAACCATGTAGTATAACGACTCTCTAAATTGTTCGTATTCATCTGTATAGCTTCAGACCATGCCAGTTCTGTTTGATAGGCTTTCAGAGAATCCTTTCCTTAATGATATGATAAAATTAAAAAGTATGTTCTCTTCATTTTGCTTTCTAGTCATTTGATTAGCCTCTATTTTTCCACCTTTGTGAAAGGCAACTTATATTAGATTGTCACATACTCTGGCAGATTGCTTATTAATCATTTCTTTCTTTCCTTGCTCCAAAAGGCAGATCCTTACCCAGTAGTGTTTCTCCTACTATTATGAAATCAAGCCCAAGTTTTGAATATCTCCTCTTCCCAAGATGGTCAACCTTCAATTTGGAGGTATAGACAAAGGTGGTCAGTGCTGGGGAGTAGGGAGTACAACATATGATCATTTTTAATTGCAATATTATTCTGATTAAAACTGGGATTTTTTTTCATGGTGTACATCACCTCACTCTATTTTCGCATTTGACTTTTGTGTGGAAGGTGAAATCATTTGGAACTGTCCTGAAATTATAGCCAGCACATGTTGCTTCAGATATTCACACCAAAGAGTATAATGTAAAAGAAAAACAAACTCACCATTCACATAGTCAGAAACAAATATTAAGAGTACTGAACACATGTAGTGCTGCAGGGAATTTTTAAAAAATTTGTCTCATTTTCATGAAAGTCATTTGTCATACCACTTTCAGCATTTACTAGATAGACCTGGTTTGAGACGTTCTGTGATTTTTGAGGTCTCAGAAAGATAGAAATTCTTATTTCAAGCACTTCAACTTTAACCAGTGTTAGTAAGAATGTTTACCAGGAAGACAGGGCCCATGAGTGAATGAAAGAAATGAATGTCCCATCTAATGTCTTGTAAGAAGCAATTACTAGTGAGAATGTAAAGAATGAGCTGCAAATTCAGTATCAGGAAACATCAATCAGGAGTAGGGGAAGCAAAATGGGAACTCAAGTGTATTAACAAATATCATTTACTAGCATTTCCCTACTTTACCTCATTTTTGTTTGTTTGTTTGTTTTGGGGATTTTTTGGTACTGGGGATTGAACTCAGGGGTACTCAACCACTGAACAACATTCCCAGCCCTATTTTGTGTTTTATTTTTAATTGCTTCGTGCCTTGCCTCCCCATGGCTGAGGCTGGCTTTGAACTCGTGATTCTCCTGTCTCAGCCTCCCAAAGTGCTAGGATTACAGGCGTGCGCCACGGCGCCCAGCTCCTACTTTACCTTGTTTAATGTGAACTCCTGTAGCTTTTCTATCACCTTTTCCAAACAGGCATTGTTACCTCCAAAACAGAGTAACTTATTAGTATTCCCCTTACCAAAAAAGCAAAACTAATGCTTTCATTACTTGAAAGCAACTATGTCTATTTAAGTCACATATTAATACCAGGGGGAGATGATTTCAGTCCAGGGATGACCCTGCATCCCAGAAGATAGTGCTGGAATGGGAGCTGTATGCAACACATGGTTGTTGGATCCGATCTGTCACATTATAAAAACAAGTTCTCACTTTTCACCAAGCTTTATAAAAACAAGGAAATGCCTTATGATAGACTACCACTGCCACCTTTAAGTTATCCATGGCTCCCTTGCGACAGCTGCCATCCAGCCCACCTTTGTGGTCCTTCAACTTCTTGGTGTACAGTTGGCCCTCTGCATCTGTGGGCTGTGCATCTACAGACAGATTCAACCAATTGTGGATCTAATATAATCAGGGTAAAAAATTGCATCTGCAATAAACATTCACATTTTTCCCCTAAACCATGTAATATAACAACTATTTACATAGCATTTGTGTTGTATTATATATTGTAAGTAATCCAGAGATGATCTAAAGTATTCAGGACAATAGTGTAAGTTATATGAAAATACTGTTTCATTTTATATAAGATGAGCATCCTGGGATGGAGTTGTCCTGGAACCAATTTTCCATGAATACCAAGGGATGACTGTACATTGAGAGAATTGGGCTTGAAACCTTTGTAATATGTAAAATCGTTAAAACACACAAATCATTACAACACACAAATCGTTGCTCCCTTTCCTTAGAGTAGAAATGGACAAGACTGTCAGATGGAGGGTTCAAATTCTGCATTGTTCTTGGACAAATCATCTAACCTCACTGAGCATCAGTTTTTTCGTCTACACAATGGAGATATAGTCTATAAGAAATCTTCCCGCTTCACAGGATAAAAATAAATGATGATGTGAAAGTGTTAAAGTATCATGCAGATGCATTTCTTTTTTTTTTTTAATTTTTTAAAATTTGTTATTAGTTTATTGCATTTCAAGTCATAGTACATATATACAGTTCAGTTTTTCCATTTCTCTAGTTGCAAACCAGATAAAGTCACACCAATTGTGTCTTCATACATGCACCAAGGGTAGTGATGATGATCTCAATCAACCATCTTTACTATACCCATTCCCCTTTCTCACCCCCCACCTCCCCCATGCCGCATCCAGAGTTCCTCCATTTCTCTTATGTTTCCCATTCCCACCTCCCTTATTCATCAGCATCCACTAATCAGAGAGAACATTCGGCATTTGGGTTTTTGGGATTGGCTTACTTCACTTAGCATAATGCTTTCCAATTCCATCCATTTGCCTGCAAATGCCATAATTTTATTCTCTTTTATTGCTGAATAATATTCCATTGTGTATATGTACCACAGTTTCTTTATCCATTCATCTATTGAAGGACATCTGGGTTGCTTCCACAGTTTTGCAATTGTGAATTGTGCTGCTATA
>PVHX01021544.1:0-29507 GCA_004024805.1 Geosciurus inauris
GGGATTGAACTCAGGGGCACTCGACCACTGAGCCACATCCCCAGCCCTATTTTGTGTTTTATGTAGAGACAGGGTCTCACTGAGTTGCTTAGCACCTTGCCGTTGCTGAGGCTGGCTTTGAACTCGCGATTCTCCTGTCTCAGCCTCCCTGAGTGCTGGGATTACAGGCTTGAGCCACCGCGCCCGGCTTAGATATGCTATTCTTCTCGGAGCCCTAGTTTCTGCATTTGTGGAATGAGATTCAGACAAAGGTATGTGATGTGCCTCACATTGCTCTTGGAATGGGGTAGACACTCAGTACATAAAGAAATTATTATTACCATAGCAAAATGTTTTGTCTATTGTATCACTTAGGGTTTAGCTAAACTTAAGCCAAAAAAAGGGAATTTATTTGTCAACTCCTGACTCAAAGGTTTGAAAAAGGGGCTGAAAACCAACATCTCAGGAAGGCCAGGAAAGGAAGGCCAGGGGTTTCAGGGAGAGCAAGGCTGCCACTGGGCAGAGGTAGCACCAACCTCGTGTGACCTCCAGGTTCCAATCCCCAGTCTTATTGTCTGGTTTGGATCCTGTGTGACAGCCCCACCAGGATCACGTGAACCTGAGTTCCCCTCAGAAAGTGAGTCCAGAAGAAGGGAGGTGCAAGTCCCAGGCCACCACACAGGAAGGCCCACCCCTGGGCTCATTTAGGCTCTGCTGGTTAGCCCTAAGCACTCCTGTGCAGAAATATGTAATTACCACCCCACCCTCCCCCATTTTTCAAATTCCTCCACTAATTTTAATTTCAACACACTGTCTACTTGACCCAGACCAGCCCTGAGCAGGAGAGTGCCATCTTTGCCCAAAGGCCTGCCCTGCCCCAGGGCCTCCCGTTCTCTCCCCAGCCCTTCCCAAGTTCCAGGCCAAATGCTCACCCTACGTGGAGAACCTCAGGCTTGCTTATAAAGCTCCTTTTGCTTCTTCCTACTTGACTTTGTCAAAACCTGCTTTTTTTTTTTTTTTTTCCTTTACTCTTGGCCAAAGACTTGGGGGTATCCAGCAGAGCAGCAGCTCCAAAGAGAATTGAAAACACCAACTCTGAGGATTCCTGAGGTCCCCACATGGCCACAGGAGGGAAGGGCTTGGCCAAGGGCCCCTTCCAGGCTTTGCCAGTCCTTTCCACTCCAATATTGTCAAAGCAATAGCGTCCACTGGGGGTCTTTTTAAAGGGCCTCCAGGTCTGAGGGGCTCACACTTCAGAGTCCTAGGATTTGATGGTGTCCAGGGTCGTGAATGAGGCCCCTCCTTCAGGATATGGCATCGCAATGCTGCAGTTGTCTTTTGCCTCTGTCCTCCCTCCCCCCAAGATTCCTAGTATGCAAAGCTGGCCACGCTCTGCCAAGATTTGTCTGTTCAGGGAGGTACCGCTTGCCACCAACCTTTCTTGTGCGCTTGGTTATTTATTTTTACCTTGTTTTTTTCTTTTAGATATGCATGACAGTAGAGTATATTTGACATATTCTACATACATGGAGTATAACTTACTCTAATTAGGATTCCATTCTTGTGGTTGTACAGGATGTGGAGTTACACTGGTGGTGGATTCATATATGAACATAGGAAAGTTATATCTGATTCATTCTATTGTCTTTCCTAATCCCATCCCATCTCCCTTCCCTTCCTGTGCCCTTATTAAAGCTTATCTTTCCACCATTATAGCACCTATATAATTAGAAAGCTTTGACCAATGAATTTCCACATAGGCAATACATTTTTAAAATCTCAGAAAAATTTTATTTTAATAGGGAAGATTTAACAATGGAATTTTGAAGGATAACATGAAGTTACTTCTTCTTGTAGAGTTCCCTGGAAGCGTAGCTTTAGTGCTTGAGGGATGGCTGGGTGGATGGAAGGATGGATGGTGGGTGGGTTGGTGGGTAGAAGGATTGATGAATGGGTGGGTGGATGGGTGGATGGATGGATGAATGAGTGGGTGGATGGGTGGATGGGTGGATGGATGAGTAGGTGCACAGGTGGATTGATGGATGAATGGATGGTTAGGTGGAGGGGTAGTTGGGTAGGCGGATGGGTGATTTCTAGTCACAATCACCTCCTCAGTGTTTCTTCCATCATAAAAGTTGCCTTCATGGCCTTGGATTTGGGGACAGCTAAACTTTACCATCCTGAAAACAATTTTTTTGTAAATAAAATTATGAAAAGCAGTGAAATACAGCTTTTGGGCAGTGGAATTTTTTTCTTTTCCTCCTTTCCTTCCCTATTTCCTCCCCCCCCCGCTTTTTTCCCCTTTTTTTGATATAATCCACAAACTACAAAATTCCTTTAAAGTGTACAGTTCAGTGTTTTTGAATGTGTCTACCATGTGGTGCAACTATTACCACTAATTCCGGAACATTTTCATCATGCCCAGAAGAAACCCTGGACCCTTTCACAGGCATTTCCCACCCACTCAGCCCCTGGCAAGCATTAATCTACTTCCTGTCTCTATGGATTGACCTATTCTGGACATTTCATATAAGAAATATCATAAAATATGTGGCCTCTGTGTCTGGCAATTTTCACTTAATATGACATCTTCAAGGTCCATCCATGTCACAGGCTTTATCAGTATTTTGCTTGTTCTTGTGGTTGAACAATAGTCATTACAGGGATATACCACATGTTTATCATCCTGCTGGGTTGTTTCCATTTTTTGTCTATTATGAATAATGGTGCTATGAACACTTGTGTACACTTTTCTTTTTGGATATAAGCTTTCAGTTCTCTTGGGTATATACCTTGTAGTGGAATTGCTGGGTCGTATGGTAACTCTGTTTAACTTTTTGAGGAACTGCCATAGATAGGGGATTTTTAATGCCTTTCCCCTTGATTGTAAACATATATTCATTATAAAAATTTTTAACATATAAAAATGCATTTGGAATACAATAAGGGGCTAGGGTTGTGACTCAGTGGTAGAGCGCTTCCCTATCATGTGTAAGGCACTGGATTCGATTCTCAGCACCTCATATAAATAAATGAATAAAATAAAGGTCCATCAACAACTAAAAAAAAAAAAACTTAAAAAAGGAATACAATAAGATTTACTGTGATGATATGACTCATTAATAACTACATTTAGTTTACTGGTATGTTTTCTTCTTGCCTTTCTGATGGGCATAGTCTTAAAAATTATATTGAGTTTAAACTATATAATTTTATAGCCTAGTTGTTTCTAATGTGACTTTCATTTTTTTTTTTAACTGAGGATTGAAACTGGAGCTTGGTGCAGGCTAAGCAAGTACAGGACCACTGAGCTACATCATAGTCCTTTTTATTTTATTTTGAGACAGGGGCTTTCTAAATTGCTGAGGTTGGTCTCCAACTTCTGATCCTCCTATCTCAGCCTCTAGATATTTGGGATTAGGGGTGTGGGCCACTGTGCCTGGCTGTACAATGTGATTCTTTCTGGCTACACTGTACCATGATCAGGTGCCTCATGACTCATTTAACCAACCTGCTACTTGTGGATGTGTTGAAAATTTCCACATTGTTCTGATTATCACAAAGAGTGCAACATCTATAAATATCCATCTGCATCTCTGATAAGTTTTGAGATAAAATCTTAGAAGTGAAACTCTGGGTCAAAGAGCAAGAACAGTTTTTAAGAGAAAACTTTTATTTTGAAATAATTTCAGATTTACAAAACATTGCAAAGATACTAGAGAGAGTTCCCATCTACCCTTCCCCCGCTTCTTCTAATTCCTTACCTAACAGGACACATTTGTCAAAACTATTAAACTGAAAGTGGTGTGATACTATTAACTAAACCCCAGACTTTACTCAAATTTCAATATTTTTTTCCACAAATGTACTTTTACTGTTCTGGGATTCAATCCAAAATATTATATTTGGGGTGTGAGTATTGGTAAGGTTTTAAGACACATACACATACAATGTATGTGTGTATATGTGTGTAAGTATAGATGGAAAAGTCGTATCAGTTTATATTCCCACTAATAGGCATCAGAAGGTATGGGTGGGAACTTTGCCAACTTAATAGGCATGACAGCAATAATAACAATGTGGCTTTATTGGGTGATTTTTTTTTCCCTTTGAGATGGGAGTCTATGTTGCCCAGGCTGGTCTTGAACTTGTGGATTCAAGTGATTCTCCTGTTTCATTCTCTCAAGTAACTGGGTCTACAGGTGTATACTATTACTCCAGGCTTGGGAAATGTTTTTTAGGATACTGAGAATTTAACCCAGGGTCACTTAACCACTGAGCCACATTCTCAGCACCCTCTCCCTTTTTGGGGGGAGGGTACTGGGGATTGAACTCAGGGGCACTCGACCACTGAGCCACACCCCCAGCCCTATTTTGTGTTTTATGTAGAGACAGGGTCTCACTGAATTGCTTAGCATCTTGCTGTTGCTGAGGCTGGCTTTGAACTCATGATTCTCCTGTCTCAGCCTCCCTAAGTGCTGGGATTACAGGTGTGCACCACCATACCCAGCTCCGCTGTTTTTTTTTTTTTTTTTTTTAATATTTTTTTAGTTGATGGACACAATGTGTTTATTTATTTTTTATTGCTTTGTATGTGGTGCTGAGGATTGAACCCAGGGCCCCATGCATGTGAGGCAAGCGCTCTACCACTGAGCTACAATCCCAGCCCTCAGCTCCGCTGTTTTTAAAAAAAATTTTTTTAGTTGTAGGTGGACACAATACCTTTATTTTATTTTTATGTGGTGCGGAGGATTGAACCCAGTGCCTCACACATTCTAGGTAGGTGCTCTACCACTGAGCTACACCCCCAGCCCTCCTCAGCTCTTGTTTATATTTTATCTAAAGACAGGGTTGTGCTGAGGTGCTTAGGGCCTTGCTAAGTTGCTGAGACTGGCTTCAAACTCGTGGTCCTCCTACCTCAGCCTCCTGAGCCACTGGGATTACAGGTGTGCATAAACCATGCCAGGCAGGTTGGGGGCATTTCGTCATTTCCTAGTGATTTTACAGACTTTTTCATGTTTGGCAGCTAGTTGTATTTCCCTGTCTTGACTTCCCAATCTCCCGTCGGGATTTTTGTCAATGTTTAGGCCTTGAGATTCCATTCAAGGTAACACACACCCAGTGTCAGGTGAGCATCTAGAAGCTGTGACCTCATGGCACTAGGCCACGATGGTGGGGCTGCAGCGCAGCTTCCCCCACACACATGCCCTTTCCTGAGTTCTAGTTCTTCTTATCTGTTAAATGTGCATAAGTTCAGGCCAGTAGCAGGGACTTAAAGGATGGACTGAGGAGGCACTGGTCAAGCCCTGGGCCTCAGGTGATACCATCACTGGGCATGGTGCCTGCTGTGGTGAGTAGGGGGGCTGCTTTGTTCCTTTATGGAGGGCATAATCTAAGTCCGCCCTCCTGGGCATCCCAGAATGCTTCTGGAATCCACTCAGCTCCAACTCTGTGCTCTAGTCTTGCCTGACAGGGAGGAGATTCCCTTTAGTTATCATTGGGCCTCCTCCCTGTGGGGGTCACCCCAGGATCTAGGAGATAGCTGGTGCTGCCCAGAAAGTATGGGCAGGATGGCCCTGGGTAAGGGGGACATCTGTGAGTTATCCACTCATGGGTCCCATGAGGCTCAAACTCTGTCCCCAGGCTACCCTTGGGGCCTTGAGGCCCAGCCTCCCCATCTCTGAAGCCTGCTCCTGTTAGATGGCAGATCATGGCCCTCTGCTTCCCATCCCATTCCCCAGTGCCTTTCCTTCTGGGTAACCTTCAAGACCTAGCTCCAGGGAAAGAAAGATGAAAGAAAGACCTCAGGGAGGTCTCACCTGGTCCTGAGGCACAAACATTCCCTGTGGCAGGGGTGCTCAAGGGAGGACAGATCCAAGACATTCTTGGAATGGGAAAGTAACCTAGAAAAAAAGGCCAACATCTAAACACAAATGAGTATCTAAGAAAATAACCTGACCACGTGGAAAATATGACCTCTGACCCAAACTGTCCCAAACCTGCCGTGTGGCCTCTAGCACGTCTCATCCAGTGTCTTGGAGCTCAGAGTTTCCATGGTTGTGCAATGAGGGGGAGGGCTCCCTAACCTCTAAAGAAGGCCCGGAGTCTACCACTTCCTGGGAGGGCGTAAGAGCTGGTTTTGGTGTTCCTGGCTTTTTTCAGTCACTGCCTGACCAGGACACCGTTGTCACTGACAGATCCTCTCTGTTGCCTGATCTGTGAGGGGTTTTTGCAGCCCTGTGCCCACTGTGGCAGATATGAGTTAGCTCTGGGCTAGGCCTAAGTGTTCCCCAAGCACTGTCTCATTCAATCCACACAGCATTTGTTGGATTAGGCCCTAAGCCTTTCCCACAGCCGCTTGGTGGGTGAGAGCTGGGTGGCTCAGACTCTTAAACTGACCTTTGCAGTCCTCTGGGTGCCCTCGTTGTGGCAGAGAGAATCAAAAGGCAATTCTCCTGAGACAGGTGTGTGATCATCCTCAGAATCAGTCTGGGCAAAACCCTCTCTGAAGAGACTCCTAGGTTTTCATGTCCCCCTGAGTCCTAGAGGGATGGAGAGATGGGGAGAGAGAGAGAGAGAAAGAACACGAGAACACATAGAGCCCCCTGGGAAGAGGCTTCTCTTGGAATCCAGGTGTTGGAGCAAGAATACCTCAGACTGCTGGGGTCCCCACCTGGCCACAAGGCCTGGGACCCTGCCAACACACCTACTCTGAAGAGGGCTGTGGCCAGGAATGGGCATCTGGCCAGTTGTGTTCATGCAGAGTAGGTGCCAGAGCACTCCAGGTGTGCTTTACCCAGGTTTGGGGGATATTGATCCCCCAAAAAATCATGTTGGGGCATTTCTTTCCATTGGTATTTATGAAGCCCTTCCCAGGTGGTTCTGGGCCAGGCATTGTGGAGTAGATAGAATTCCAAGACACCGAAGTTAAAGAGGCCACCTTTCACTTTATAGATGGGAACGTGACAGCCCAGAGATGCAAAGGTCACACAGCTACTTGGAGGCAGGTTTTGGAACCCCAGGTTCCTGCCTTTCAACCCTGTGCTCTTTCAACAGCATCTTACACAATTTACTGTACAGTCAGCGAAGCAGGAATCCCACCTCCAAAGCAATTGCAGAACTAACTCCAGGGGTGCCGAGTTCCCCTTGTCGGTGATTTCCCACCCACAGTGGGCTCACTGCCAATATCTTTAGCTCGTGTACTTATAGATGCTCGTCTAGGAGTTGCAATTTTTTTTTTTTTTGAGACACTGGGAATTTCCATAGTTAAACTAAAGATTTAGTGAAATCGAAATCTAATCTTGTTTTCTCCATTTATGTTTGTGTCTGTATTGTGGGAAGTGTTCTAGACTATTTCATACCGGTCCATCTGTGTGGGGACTCTCTCTGCGTGTACTTGGAATGGAAGTACAATGGCAGAAGAGTGTGGGGACATGGGTCCTGTGCCTCATGGAGAGGCCAGACGGTGCCATCTCACTGACTAGAATACTGTGCTGGAGGGGCAGGGTATCTGCCATGCCTCTCTCCTGGTGGGTTGGAGTCTGTCTCTGAATAAATGATGAGGCTGGCAAAAGGCTTTCTGAACCCACAGTGACAGATTTAATGCTTCTGACTTAAGGTCAGTGTCATCTACTCATTCACTCACTCGAGGAATTCTGGAGAACATTTAGTTAGGCAGGAACATTTTGAGTTTGCTCCACCCTTATTTTTCCTTCTTGGTACTGGGCTTTGAACCCAGGGTACCCTACCACTGAGCTATACCCCCCAGTCCTTTTATATTTTTATTTTGAGATAGGGTTTTGCTAAGTTGCCGAGGCAGGCCTCCAACTTGCCATCCTCCTGCCTCAGCCTCCAGAGTCTCTGGGATTATAAACATGTGCCAATGGTGCCGAGCTCTGGAGAGCACTTAGAACATAATTATTTAAAATTGCCTCTAAGCAAAGGCCTTGAATCAGGTTCCAGAAAGGATTTATTTTATACCCAGGGCTGTGTTTTGATTATATTCTTTCCTTCATAGGAGAGAGTTAGTCTCTCTAGGGTCCAAAGTCTGGCCGAGGGCTTACTCAGCCTCCAGGGCTCAGCAGTTGACTTCTGGTAACCTGCCCCACAGGCTGGCTCTGGGCCTCTTGCAGTCAGGATGAAGACTGACCATCTACATCAATGGCTCGCCAAGATCAGATCAGATCAGATCAGATCAGATCCTGGAGAGCAAAGCTCTGGGAGGAGGTACAGTGGGCCTGGCTTCTAGGGAAAACCGCAGGTGGCATCTTCGAGAAGCCCATGGCCCAGAGCAGTGGTTGGAGGGTCAGTGGTTTCCATCCCTCCCTGAGAGACACTGACTTTCAGGGAAGATGCAAACAACCAGCCAGAGGGTGGGGCCTTCCAGGGCCACACAGCTGATGAGAGGCAGGGTGGGGTGGGGCAGAGTCACCTCACCTCACATTTCTAAGTCTTGTTTCCCTGGAACTGTGAGTGGGACAGATTTTATCTTGCCTGTTTTGACCCTCTATGAGGCAACAGCTGGTGGGTGGGGTGGAGGACAGAGGGCTGTGTGCACCAGGTTCTTCTTTTGTTCTGTTTAGCAACTTCCCGTGACTCTTGAGCAAGGACAGGTGTAGCCCCTTGCACCCTGAGGTGCTCAGCCTCCACCCTGTAGCCTGTGGCCTTGAGGCCATGTAGAAAGGGACTCTGGCTCAGCCAAAGCAAACTAGAAGTCCAGAGCAAATTCACTGACCACTATGTAGAGGGTAGAGGGTTATTAAATAAGCAACCCGGATAGACCCTTCCATCCTGCACCATGATCTCTGAGCACCTACTCCATGTCACACACAGGGCTATTTGCTATTTGGCTCCTGTCTCCTTCACACGCCATTCGGTTCCTCTTTGTAGCTCAGGAAGGCCCAAGTTTTCCAGTGAAGCCATGGCATGTTGGGGAACAAATCTTGGGCCTGGCCTGGGTCTCTGAGGGAGACAAATTGGTGGCAGAGCTGCTTGGCAAGTCCTCTGGGACCTGCTACAGATAGTCCTTTGCCCAAGTAACTCATGGTGCTTTCTAAACTTACCAGTTCCTTAAATATGTAAGAGGATGCAGAGAGGCCTGCCGCAGGGACAACCTGGGCACAGGCCCCATGGCTAGGCGCTGAGGAGGAGTCAAGGGATAGAGGAGAAAAGACAACCTGGCAGGTTGGCCCTTTGCAAGACTGGCAGGGCCTTCCTGTGGGCTCCATTCCCAATCCCACACTCTACCTAGGATGCCCTTTCCTTCTTCAGATTTGGGCCCAGGCACAGCCTCTTCTGCAAAGCCTTAGTCATCCTCCTGTGACTGACCCTTTCCCCTCCAGGACCCCATTCTCCTCTGGAGAGACTTTGTCTTTCAATGCTGGGGATTTCAGTTTTCTGTGCCTCTGCTGAGAGGGACCCTCCCTTTTCCTGTGAGGAAGATCAGACCTTAGCCTACAGCTATTCTGAGGCCGGGGAGGGTGGTGTTGGTGCCAGTGATGCTACGAACTGCCAGACATGTGACGAAGGGCCTGCTCTGAGGGGCTGTCAGACACAGCACTGCAGGGCAGCGGGTTGACAGGGACGTGACAGGATGTGAGCACACCATCAGCCCATGACTGATTGCCTGGGAACAGCCTGGCCTCATGGCTGCATGCCCTCCTCAGCCACCAGACACGGTCCTTACCCAGGACTGTCCCACCTCTGCTAGAAAACAATTACAGAATCCTCACCCTCTGACCCCAAACTTCTCCCTATCCAGAGCTTTTATCCAAGACAGCTACCACTCAGTCCTCACCTTGCTGAGCCTGCCAAGGCCACCAGCCACCAGGCCACTTGCAGCTCCTGGCTTGTACTCACCTTCTCCTCCTAATGCTTCGGCCTTTCCCATCACATCCACCACCTTCCTCCCCAAACCTTCTGGCCCTTGCTCCTCTGTACTTCACTGTCCCTGACCTGGCTAGGACGCCGCAGCTCAGGGTTGGATCTTCCCTTGGCAACCCACTCTCCATCGACCCTGAGCTGCTACATGCTCAGACTGTGGATCACAACCAGACCTCAGCCGGCCAGCAGGCCAGCCCATTCTCCCGGGTTTTACCCCATGACCTGCCCACCCCACTTCTAGCAAACAGCCCCAAGTCTCACTTTTCTGAAAAATCTGAGGTCACTGGCCAGAGCTCCCACTGTGCGGCCACTAACCGTTGCTCTGATCTCTGAGGAGGCAGTACGGAAGGCCCCAGCAGCAGCCAGCAGTGAGCAGGGGACATGGCCACTCTGCCCCACAGGCCACAGTGGGAGGCTCATCTTGCCAGTCCCCTTCCTGCCTCTCCAGCCTCCCTTGCCTGCCTGCTCTCCCCTCCAGCGTCTGTAGGCCTCACTCCCAATACATCCCTCGGACTTCTAATTCCGTTTGCTTTCTGTTTCCTGGACAATCCCAGCTGTCACTCTCTCCTCCCCTGCTCCCCGCTCTTGCCTTCTTGCTGTGTCCATGAGAGGCAGTTCTGCTGCCCAAGGAGAGTCCTCCCGCTGGGCTGCTCGTGGGCTCCTCTACGGGCCTCTTGCCATGCCTGCGCCCAATCCCTTTCCCTGGCCCCCTTATTTTCTCCTGCTCTTTGCTGCCCTGCATTTTTCCATGACAGCCACTTGCCAACACCCAACATCATCACCAGGGCTACCGTGACTCCTGACTTCCCAGGTTTCTGGGGTAGGTTTCCATCTTCTCACTGGACCCGTGCTGAGCACCCTGTCCTCCTGGCTCCTCTGCTCTCTGTCTTTTGGGACTCCCTTCTGCTAGCTGCTCCTTCCCTCTCCTGGTGCTGCGTCCTCTCCTCCTCCAGGACAGGCCCCTTAAACTTGGTGTCCTTGTGGCTTAGCCTTCTTTTCTCAGTTGACTCCCTCCTTCGCTTGGAGGGGAGATGACTTCCAAATATTGACTTTCTGACAATTCCCAAATGCCAGCTTTCAATTGGGATTTCCCCCTGAAGTCCGGATTTCTATATCCAGCTGGTAAGGGGACTTTTCCACTTGGTTGTACCATGGAGACCTCAAACCAGCTATGTCTCAAGATGAGCTCTTCCAAGGTCCCCACTCCAGACAGTGCTACTACCCCCTCCTCCATGTTGTTCCTTCAGGCTCATGTCCAGGTGGCCATCTGCCTGCCCCTCTTCCTCCTGCTGCAGGTGCTGGGCGTGGCCTCTGCACTTCTTACCTGCACAGCTGGATCTATCTTTCACACAGCGTCTTCATTCTCACCTCATATTCCTCAAGCTGATCTTTCTGAAAGCTTGGAATTCTGTACTGAGAAGCCTTCTGTTGCTTCCCAGTGCCTTTGCCATATTGTTATCTCCACATGAGCTTTCTCCCTGTGTCAATCAAACCCCCACTGGAGCTGGTCTGGCCCTCCTCTACAGGTTTCTGCCACCCCGAGGGCTAGAACATGTTCTGCCCTTTCATGCCTCAGGGCCTTTGCACTGCTTCTCTCTGCCTGCTTCTTCTTTGCCTTCTTCCTTCTCCCCTGCTTCCTACTTGGCTAACTTGTACCCATCCATCACAGTTCAGACAAGGATGCCACCCCAGTAGCCCAGGTAAGTGTGCCCGCCCTCTGTTTTTCCTTAGTAGCCTCCAAAGAGCTCTATCTGCCAAGGCCCTGCTTACCCTACCTTTTTCTTCTTAAAAATTTTGTTGCTGAAGATTGAACCTAGAGTCTCATACATGCTAAGCACATGCTCTACCACTGAGTTAAACCTCCAGCCCTATCCTATTCCTGTTTCCTACTAGTCTGAGAACTTTCTGAGAGCCTGGCTCATTTTGTACCCCTAGCACCTAGCACAGACACTGGCACATGGCAACGATGGATAAATATTAGTAATCAAGGAATGCATGAGTGAGCAAATGAATACTTTCTGCTTGGGGTGCGGGTGCCCACTGGGGACCCAATGTCTGGGTGAGTCCAAGAGAATCCACACTAAGACTGAGAAGCAGCAACTTCACCAGAACACAGCATCCCAGGGCCAGGGCACGGCCATGCTTGCAGGGAGGTGAGCAAGAGCAGACCTGTGGAGGGAACTGCAGCCAGCTCTGCAGTGGAAGCCGAGGCTGGGTATGTAGCAGGTGCCCGCGATGATCTGGAAGGACAGGACTACGGACAAGCAACAATGACTATTGGGCTCCGGGGAGCCTGGGAGCACGGCTTTGCCCAGGGCAGGACATAACAAGTGCTTCGATGCCATGAGGAAGATGGACAGGAGCCAGCAAAGGCAGCCAGTGGTGGCCCAGGGGGAATGATGAGCAGTCAAGTGAGCGGAGATGGAGGTGTGGCCCCGAGAAGGCAGGGAGCGAGCAGGGCAGAATTGAGATGTTCAGATGGCCTGGACCTGGTACCAGAGCAGCATGAGGGCTATGAGAGGTTGACGCTGTGGTTTCTGGCTTGGTTCCTGGGTGGATAGTGAAGCCCGTCACCAAATGGAAGCCCAGAGAGAGCAGGTTTGAGAAAAAGGAAATGACTCAATTTTGCTTAAAAGACAAGGCTTGGAAAGTACATGCTGGAGGAGCCCATCAGGTGCTTGTTTGGGGAACTTTTTGAGGGCCCACTCAAGCAGAGCTGGGGGAGAGGGGTCAAATCCAGGGGTGCTCAGATCACCAGTTCCTAAGAGCTAATCGTTACATTATTTAGGAATTTTGTGAGCCAATGGTTTAACATAGATGTTATTAAAAATTAAATCATAAAACTTAAAATTAAGTTAATTAAAAGATAGCACACATTTAAAACATCACTTCCTAATAATTTTACAATATTTTATTATTTTTTGTACTTTAAAGATCATTTAAGTCTATTTTATCTGTGGAAATGCTACATAATGCATTTATTGATATTATATTGATGCCTTGAAACCAGCCATAGCAGGAATGTTTACACCATGGAAATTGGCAACCACCGCTCATCAGGGCATGATTTATTGTTTGGTTGACTGTCTAGGCTTAAGAAAGTTTGGGCTCCGGGGCACTTGAGAACTGAGCCACATCCCCAGCCCTATTTTGTGCTTTATTTAGAGACAGGGTCTCAGTGAGTTGCTTATTACCTTACTGTTGCTGAGGCTGGCTTTGAACTCAGGATTCTCCAGTCTCAGCTTCCCAAAGTGCTGGGATTATAGGCATGCACCTGGCTAACACATTACTCTTAAATGTATGTTTTGCCTACATCCATTACGCTGTGAATGACACAGAAAAATGAAGCAAATCTTCTAGAATTCAAAAACTATTATTTGCTCACACCATTGATTAACCAATGAAATTCCAACATATGTCTTTATTCTTTTGCTTTCTTTTTACTAGTACAAACAAAAACATCAATCAACATACATGTCAGAATGGCATCCATTTATCAGTTACAACTATACGTTGGCTATGAATTTAGGAGGTTGGCAAAAATCAATGAAAGCATTCTGTAAGGCCATTGGCTATATGCCATTTAATTTAAATAGTATTGTATATTATTATTATGTATAAATTGTTAGCCATCCTTTATGTCAATCAAACTTGTAATTTGGGAGGGGGTAACCAGGGATTGACTCAGGGGCACTCGACCACTGAGCTCCATCCCCAGCCCTATTTTGTATTTTATTTAGAGACAGGGTCTCACTGAGTTGCTTAGCACCTTGCTTTTGCTGAGGCTGGCTTTGAACGCATCATCCTCCTACCTCAGCCTCTTGAGCCTCTGGGATTACAGGTGTGCACCACCATGCCTGGCAAACTTATAATTATTAAGATTTGGGGGCTGGGATTGTAGCTCAGTGGTAGAGTGCTTACCTCACAAGCATGAGGCCCTGGGTTCAATTCTCAGCACCACATAAAAAGAAATAAAATAAAGATATTGTGTCCATCTACAACTAAAAAAAATTTAAAAAAAAATTTGTATGTGTATATACACATGTATTTTCCCCTTATTGAACACTTACCAGCTTACCACTAGGCAGATTGCCTTAGGCTGAGGATTAACCTGAGAGTTGTCTCTGGAAGGATTCCCTGAAAAAAGAGGCAGCCATTGATGGAAAAAGGCTCCAGAGGAGAGCAGAGGGGTGGGTAGGTGGGACTTAAGTGGAAAGATAAATCTGGGCAGATATAGAGACCCCAAGAAAGGATGTAGGAGAGAGGAGGACTTGGGGCAGGGTGGGTGGGGTGGCAGGAAGCTGGGGCTCCCCTTTTTCTCTTAAAATAGAATGCAAGACACTTCTGAGAGTAAAGGACAGAAAAGTGAGGAGTGGAGGAAGCAGTTGGTGTGGGGCCGGGAGAAGGTCCCTGGGGAGATGAAGACTGCTGCACCCAGTGAGCACCCAGGTGACAGCCACAGAATATAACCCTGAGAGCAAGAGGGGGAGCACCAAGCAGGTCCTGCACTGGGCTAAGCTCCATGGTGTGGATTGCTTCGTCAATCTCCCAGGACAATTCTAGGCAGAGGCTTAGAAAGTGTTTATCCACATCCCTCAGCAGGTGAGTGGCTGAGTTGGGATTTGAACTCAGATCAGGCAGGAGACTGCACAGAGGCACTTTCTCCCCAGCAAAGCCCCCAGTCTAGGCAAGTTCACATTGCTTCAAGACTGAGATCAGTAGGGCAGATGTGGCCAAGTGTGTTGAGGGCTTGAGGACATGAAAAGCATTGGCAAAGCCACCCCATATCTCCAGCCCCCATCTCCTAGCACATTCCTGCTACCTGAGGCTCCTACCCTCCCATGCCTAAGGGCTTTAATTATGATGAATCAGGGCTTGCATTTGCTATATCTTTGCTATTTTGTTTTGTCTTATTTTACTTTATTTTATTTGTGATACTGGGGAACTACCCCAGTGTCTCACTAGTACCAGGGAAGCTCTCCTACTGAGCTACATCACCAGTCCTTTTATATATATATATTTTTTTATGGTACTGAGGTTTGAACCCAGGGGCACTCTACCACTGAGCTCCATCCCTGGCCCTTTTTATTTTTATTTTTTTAATCTTGAGACAGGGTCTCACTCACAATTCTCTTGCCTCAGCCGCTGGAGCAGGTGGGATTTACAGGTATGTGCCTCCGTGCCTGGCTGTTATTTTATTTTTCAGTGATTCATTGTTAATTGCATTTTTATAAAGTACATGGCAAATGGACAACTTATGAATGGCTCTTGCCCCCCAGAGCGCATTAGAGGCAGGGTCCTCACCTGTAGTCCTCCTACGGTCCTTCCCTGCTGGAAGCCGTTACGGACCCCACCAACCGGAGCACGTTTTCCAAGGGTGGGTGGGGACCACGAGAGGATGGGCAGATTAATTCAGTGTGTTCTTGCCAGCACTGGAGAGAAAGAGAGAGAAAGAGAGATGGCGGGGGAGGGAATGGAAAGGAAGGAAGGAGGAAATGAAGTGGGGTCACAGAAAATACCTGAGGGCTGGAGATGTAGCTCAGTGGGTAGAGTGCTTACCTCACATGCACTGAGGCCCCGAGTTCAATCCCCAGCACCACAAATAAATAAAAGATAAGAGGTTTTTAGAAAGGGCTGGGATTGTAGCTCAGTGGTAGAGTGCTTGCCTCGCATGTGTGAGTCACTGGGTTCGATCCTCAGCACCACATAAAAATAAATAAAGATATTGTGTCCATCTACAATTTAAAAAAATTAAAATAAAAAAATTTTTTAAAAAAATGCTGAGCATGGTGGCACACACCTATAATCCCAATGGCGGGGGAGGCCGAAGCAGGAGGATCACAAGTTCAAGGTCAATCTCAGCAAAAGCGAGGTGCTAAGCAAGTCAGTGAGACCCTGTCTCTAAATGAAATACAAAATAGGGCTGGGGATGTGGCTCAGTGGTCGAGTGCCCCTGAGTTTAATCCCTAGTACAAAAAAAAGAAAGAAGAAAAAGAAAATACCTGAGTATATTACACGTAGTAAATCCACTGTTTTAGGTGCATACATAATCATCTATTTTAATGAATCTATGTCCTAGATTATAATGAAAAATGTAAAAACTATGATCATAGTAAAACTAAAAAACTTTACTTTTTAATAAAAAAAATAAAGTACTCGAGATTGAACCCAGGGTGCTCTACCAAAGAACTACATCCCCGGCCCTTATTTTTTATTTTGAGACAGAGTCTCCCTGTGTTGCCCAGGTTGACCTCAAACTTTCAATCCTCCTGACTCTGTCTCTGAGTCACTGGGATTTATAGGTGTGAGCCACTGGTCCCCACAAAAATTTTTATTTTGTGGAACTTTATCTACAGATAAAGAGGGTACCTCCAGGCCTGACTCTCAGAGTCCTTGAAGCAGGAGTGACTGGTGATGAAGGCCAGGTGACACTGTGTAGGGAAGGCGGGAGGGGCTAGGGTAGGAGGATGGACCAGTGAAGGCTCAGGAACACCTATGTCTTTGTACTGGTGCTCCAACTTGGAGAGGGTCTGGACCTGACCTCTGGGAGCTTACAGGTGACCTGAGGGTCACAGTCCCTGTGCTGGGAGTGTAGAGGCGGCAGCTAAGTTGTCTGGAGAAATCAAGGGAGACTTCTTGGTGGTGGCAATGCTTTTGCTGACTTCTGAAGCAAGCACTGGGATGTGCCAGGAAAACAGCTGAGAAGGGGCTCTCCTGGCCGTGTGAGTGGCTTGCTACAAGATCCAAGAAAGTCAGTCTTGTTTGGAGCACTATAAGCTATTTGGTGGAGCATGAACTAGGGAGTGGCCTTCACCGTTGGTATTGAGAGTCAAGATTTTATTTAGGGATGAGTCATGGAGGAATGTTGATCAGAACACCATGAATCATGCTCAGTGGCACCTGTCTATAATCACAGTGACTCAGGAGGCTGAGGCAGGAGGATTGCAAATTGGAGGCCAGCCTTAGCCACTTAGTAAGGCCTTAAACAACTTAGTGAGACCCTGTCTCAAAATAAAAAATAAAAAGGGCTGGGAATGTGGTTCAGTGGTTAAGCGACCTAGCCCCCCTCCAAAAAAAAAGAAAAAAGAAAAGAAATTTTAGAAAAAGAAAGAAAGAAAAAAGAAGAGAAAAAAGTCTGGGAACGTGGCTCAGTGGTAAGAGTACCCCCGGATTCCATCTCCCGTACTGGGGTGGGGATGGGGGTAGGGAGAAAAATAAAGAAAAACCTGCAGAGTGACATTGGATTAGCTGGGAGGCAGGGACCAGGGCAGCCTGAACACAGAGGGCAGTGGGCCTCTGCACTGATCCAAAGGGGCTGAGAGAGGAGCCCGGAGGTGGGGAAGACTCCTGTATTCCTGACCCCACAAACCCACTAGATAAGAGAACACAGGGGGCCGAGGGCATGGAGAGAAGAAAACGTGTTTAATGATGAAAGTGGCACTTGTAGGTGGACCCTTCAGGTTGGCAGGACAGGAATGCAGCCAGGGTGTCCCTGGCCTAGGGTGTGTGTAGAATGAGGGGTGGGTGGGAGGAAGCCTCAGGGAGCCACGTCTAAGGTGCCTGGGGAATGAATGAAGGGAGCAGGACACTTGGGGCACAGGAGACCTGGGAGGAGAAGAGACACACAGCAGCTTCAGGAGATCTGCTTCTCTGGAGGCAGGAGGTGCTGAGGATGCTCTTGGCAAGGGTGAAGGGTGGATGCAGAAACCAGAGGCTGTGCGGGTGAGAGGAGGTGGTATGGTGAGGCAGAGCAACAAGGCGGCACCCAGGCCACCCGGCGCCTTTGTGTGAATTAGGAAGATGCCTTTCCTCCAGGCAGACTCGGCCCCTCACCTACATACTGGCTTGGTAACAGGGAGGCAGGCTGGACTCCAACCCCCGTGGGCCTCACAGGGCCCCTGCGAGTGTGGATCATTCCTCCTAGAAACTTCCCAGGAAGGAAGGAGAGAGGTAGTCATTGACCACAGGGATGCAGGACCATGCAAGCGTTTTCTTTCTTAGGTCCTGAGAGACTTATGCACACCTGTTTGGATGAGGGAGGAGAACCCGTGAAGAATTGGGAGGTTCAGGAAAAGAGGGTACTAGTTGGGAGACCTGCAGCAAGGAGCTGGATGGGTAGCTGCCGTGAGCTGCGGGGGGAAGAGGCTGAGGGTGGCGGGCCGCCTGGGGTGCAGGCAAGAGTTAGCTCAGAATCTGCACGTGGAGCAGAACACCGAGACACAGCAGAGATGGTCTGTCCCAAGTGACCCAAGATTGGGTGACATGCAGACTGCCTGGGGACTGGGCAGGCCAGGCTGGGGAGGGTCCTGGCAAAGAGACTTTGTTTACTTATTATTTACTTTTTACCATGGAAAATTTCCAAACACACTCAAAGGTAGTGGGAAACTCAAATGAATCCTGTACATCAATCATTTAGCTTTAATGATTATTAATGTTGCCAATCTTATTTTGTTTGCCTGTCTCCTTATCTGCCTTTGAAAGAGCATAATAATTTTTAATAGACTTCATTTTTCTCTCTCTTTTTTGTGGTCCTGGGGATATGAACCCAGGCCCTTGTGCATACAAGGCAAGCACTTAACCAACTGAGCTATATTCCCAGCCTAATAGACTTCATTTTTTACAGCAGTTTTACAACAAAATTGAGCAGAAGGTTCAGAGATTTCCTATATATTTCCTGATTAAAACTTTTTTTATTTGGAAATAATTATAAGCTTACAGAAAATGGTAAGAATGAGTTTTTTATTTTTATTTTTAAATTTTGGATTGATTCTGGAGGTGCTTTACCCCTGAGTCACATCCCCAGACCTTATTGTTGTTGTTGTTATTATTATTATTATTATTGAGATAGGGTCTTACTAAGTTGCTAAGGGTCTTGCTAAATTACTGAGGCTGGTTTCAAACTTGAGATCCTCCTGTTTTGGCCTCCCAAATTACTGAGATTACAGGCATATGTCATTTCTATTTTTTTTTTAAATATCTTTATTTTATTTTTATGTGGTGCTGAGGATCGAACCCAGTGCTTCAAGCATGCTAGGCGAGCACGCTACCACTGCGCCATAACCCCAACCCTGTCATTTCTATTTTTAAAGAACTTTTTCTTATTAGAGAATCTGGTCAGTTGGGTGAGGGGGCACTCACCTGTAATTCAAGCAATTTGGGAGGTTGAGGCAGGAGAATTGCAAGTTTGAGGACAGCCTCAGCAACTTAGTGAGACCCTGTCTCAAAATGAAAAGTAAAAAGCCTGAGGTTGTAAGTCAGTGGTAAAACATTACCGTCATTTTTGGTGTATTTCTTTCTAGTCTTTTTTTTTTTTTTTTTTTTTTCTGTTTTCATATATCCTTTCCGTTGTACTGTTGCCTAGAGACTGACCCAGTCCGAAGCCTGCCTGTCTGGTGTGTCCACATGGACCAGGGTCCCAGGGCCTCAATTCCTTTATTCCTTCCTCAGAGAGTCTGCCTGAAGCAACAAAAGGAATTCAAGTTTTTGGTTTGTGGATGCCTTATTACCTGGTTTCAATGCTAATGCACTTTTCTCCTTCAACATTCCTTTCGTTTTTGTCGTTTTTTTTTTTTTTTTTTGATGATATTGGTTGATTTCTTGGGGGAGGAATTGCCCAAGACTCCTTGGGCCGCTGTCTAGTCCAGGAGTCTCCAAATATGTGTGTGTTCCTCTCACACTCGTCTCTCTGGATCCTGAGTATCCAGGTCAGGGTCTGTGTCCCTACTCACCTACCTGTGTCCCTACCTGTGAGCTCTGTGAGGGCAGGCCTTGTGTCTGATTCATCTCTCAAAGGGAGGCAGGCTTGGCCTCAGTCAATATGTGTGGAATTCATCAACCTACTTATTTGGTATTGTCCAGCCCTGTCTACGCTACAGACTCTCTGATTGCCTTATTGTAATTTATATCTCCAGCATGGTGTCTGGAACAAAGTAGGTGCTCAATACACATTTGATCATGCTGCTACCAATGCCCCGGGATTTTTCATGCCTGTAAGGGCTCTGCTGTTTTTAATGCTTCTTGGATTTCCTACCTCTCCCACTTCTGCCTGGTAAACAGGAGAGATTACTTTGACATGCCAGAGGAAAGATACCTGCTCTTCACTGCCTCCAATTTCTGTATGCTAGGGGCAAAGCTAAGTTGGCAGTACGTTCGAAAGCAGCCTTTTCCTCTGCCGAGGCTACTTTATGAGTTTTCATTGCTCACAATACTAGTTATCATTAGCAGCAATTAAAACTATTTCAGGATCAGTTCAAAGCTGCCTTTGAGGTATTTTAGGTTGGACAAAAGTCTCCATGTGTCTAGCTCTAAGCCAAGTTTCCTGGTGTCATTAAAAGCCCACTTGTATGAGGAGATTACTCAATCTATATATTTTGATTGCCTAAATATTTCATAAGTTGCAGGGGTGTTTGTGAAAAGCGGTTTAATACCCCTAAAACTGTCTGGGCCTGTCTTATAAGTCTCTCTCTCAACCTCAGTTGAATGGAGGGACATTGACTGGAGGAAGGGAGGGATCTGCACAGGGTCTTTCATGGGAGCCAGGCTTTCTTACCAGGCAGGGCCCCTAAGTCCCTGTAAACCCCAAAGGAGGGTGAGTAATCAGAGCAGGAAGGGATGAGGGCTTGGTCTAGGGGCACTAGGAATGAAGAAAGAGGTGGAAACCAATCGGAGGCTGAGCCATGAGGAGGGACTGGGAAGCCTTCAGGACATATTAGTAAGCTTCATATTTGATTGAAAGATAAAACAAGAGAGAACTGGTTCTGGAGAATTGGACTTCTAGGAGTTAGTCAGTACCTTGCTCTGACCAGCTTTTGGTTGGCTCTGGTCCTGATCCTGGACCTGAGGGCTCACGATGACATTGGGACTTGGATCACTCTTCCCTACACATTTCAGGACCTTCCAGGGTCCTGACTTGTACTGAGCATCTTGCTGCTGCTGCTGCTGTGAAACGCCCTGGTGGGCCGAGTTGGTCACTACCAGGTGGAAGGGCTCCTAAGTTGGGTGGTAAAGGAGGAGGGAAGACCCAAATGGAAAAAGAGATTCTAGAACAGTGGAGAACTGGGGAACGGCGTGCAGGAGGAGTGCTCTGGCTCTTAGCAACGACATTGGCCTCATTGCTGAGGGCTGGGGTAGGGACACTCATGTCGAGGATGTCTGACAGGGCCCAAGAAGGGGGACTGACAAGGAAGAGCTGTCCTGCCCAAATGCCTTTGACCATGACTGATTGTGAGCACTGGGCAGTGCCCATGTGGTAATGGTGGGCATTGGTGCCTGAGGGCCTCTGCTTTGGGAAAAAGGAACCTGCTGGTGTCTTGGATTCCCAACACACCTTGCTTTGGTCAGAGTCTACGTGGACCCCTTTGGGCTCCAATCTGAATCCCTAACCAGAATTTGGTGCCAAATTCACCTCTTCATTTTTCCTTTCAGGTTGAAGCCCTCATGCCAAGAAGCAAATGCTGGAAGCAGAATGTGATGCTCCCAGAGGATGTGCTCCTGGCACGGGTACATTCACACTGACCTTGGGACCAGGGCCTGGGGACAGGCTTAGGGCAAGCTGTGCAGGGGTAGGCCAGGCCAACCAGGGGCTGGGGGGCTTGATCTGCATGCCAAATGCCCAGAAGTGGAAGGCCTCACATCCCGGAGTGGGAAAGGAGCAGAAGAGAGGATGACCCACTTAAAAACCGGCTCCTTTCAAAGCAGCGTGCTTGTGACGGGGCTGCTGGAAGTGGGTCAGCCTGCATATACACGTTGGTCTTAAACTCTTCAAAACCTGGCTGTTAAACATCTGTATCCTGTTTTCATAGCTTGTAAGCCAAGGCGATGGGGACCTGCGTAGTTTTCTGAAGCAGCAAGTGTGTCTGGAGGCTAATAAACAGCAGGTGCCTCCAATAAATAGGATTATAATACTCAGTGTAAATGTGAATGCAAATAAACATGTGAAACGAAAGGTGGGAGCTGAATTTTACATGCACGTTACACAATTTCTTAGCCGTTTCTGTCTGGCAACTGTGGTGTGACTGGGTGTGTGTTTGACATGCATGGGATGTATGTGTGCGGTGTGTTTGTGTGGGTAGTGCATATGGTGTGTGGTAAGGAGTGTGTGTGAAGAGAAGGCCTCAGTCTAGTGGAGAAAAGAGCAGCTGGATAATGTGCCTGATAAAAACCACAAGTATGGGCCCAAGTCCCAGGACAGCAACCCAAAGGCATCAAGCAAAGCTCAGGCCTGTCCTGGGTGCGAGGCACGTTGCATGTCTTGAAGCTGACCCTCCGTGGAGAAGGTGCACCTTCTCGTCTCCTTTCAACCTTCGCTGCTGTCTTGGAAGTCTCTGTGGTGACCTGGCCTCAGCAGTGCAGGGAGATGGCCGGCGCCGTCTAGACAGGAGCTACAGAGAGCACCTGTGCCTTGCCAAGGCTTGTCTTGTCCTTTCCTGAGCCTCCTCCTGGTCCAGGCTGGTCTGGACATCACAATCCATAAGGTGTCTCTTGACCTTGGCTTCTTGCTCAAAACACACTGTCCTTAGAAGGTCAGGTTCCCTCTGGGCCAGATACTCCCCATCCTGCATCATGGGGCCCTGCCCTCCACCCCTGTAGAAGTCAAAGGCTTCACGGTCCTCTACAAGTCCCCACGGTGTTCCTAGAAATTGCCAGGCAGCAGGAACCATCTAAAGCATATCAGGTGTCGCCATGGCCCACCAAGAGCTTCAGTTCAGGGCTTCCCTACCCTGGACTTTTGCCAATTTGCTCTACTCTACTGTGGGAGGAGAGATGGCAAAGAGGAACTGGGGGCTGGAACAGAATTGGGCTCATAGAGCTCCTGAGCCAGAAATCTCTGTGAGGGGGTGTGGAGGGTGGGGATTCCTAAGTCTTTCCTGTTTATTGTCCTGACTTACCTCCTCTCAGGTCAAGTTTGGTCTGCCTGCTTCCGAGCACACTCAGAGGATGTTAATGAGAAATAATGAGGCTGTTCCACCCCAATACCTTACTTGTCAATAATTAGCTGCATGTCCTAGGTCCTGGGAGGAGGCAGTGGCTCTGGCCTGTCCCAGCTAGTCTAGCTCATCAATGCACCATTAGCATAGCCATTCCAAGGTCCTTGAGTGTTTCCGGGGTGTTCCAGGTATGGGCATTCTCCAAGGGCTAATGGAACTAGAGAACTTAACTTCACCATTCCTGATCCTAGCCAGAGATGGCTTCTAGCTCAGCCAAAGCCTGGCCCTGACCCGTAACCCTGAGACCCTCTTCAATGGAACTGTGTGAACACAGCTTGGAGCGCCTCCCTGAAGAAGACCACTGGCCTGGAGCCACAGTGACCCAAAATATTAAGATTGTTGAGGAGGGCAGCAGCTGGATGGGCTTGGGCTCCTCTGTTAGACATGAGATTTGGGACCAAACAGTGGAACAGAGATGAAGATTGCTATAAACTCTTTACTCACTGGTCATGGGGCTTTGCCTGCCAGACAGGTGGGGGGATCCAAAGATAGTCAGGCCCCCAACCTCATGCAGGGACAAATTGGCCTTCCAGGAAAAAAGTCCTGATTTAGCATTTGCCAGTTTCTGTGGCATGAATACTTCCACCAAATCCAATTTCAAGCTACCAGTTGGTTTAGCAAATTGCTCCAAAAATTCCTGAATACTTAAATCAGCTCTTGCTTTACTGTCCATTAAGGCCATGGCCCTCATCAGAGGCCATCAGTAGCACAAGCCCCCAGGGACCTAGGGTCTGCCTTCCTGAGTCCAGCACTCCATTTCCCTGTCCTCACTTGCAAAAAGCCCTTATCCAGCCACTGGATGGTTTGAGATCTGAGGCGGGCCTGAGAGCTCTTGGGCTTCAGGGTCCTGGAGTAAGAACTGGTCTGCCTCAGGTTGTCAGGACGCTCACTGAGATGAGAGATATGAAATGACTTTGCCAAGGTGAAATCCAAACCCAATCAAATGAAGCCCCAAGGGACCACTATGCTGAGACTAAGAACAACAGGGAGATCTGACAGCAGCATGTAGCACTGTGGCTCGATGTAGTCACTTTGGGGCATCTAGTAGTCTTAGTTTGTCAGCTGACAAGCCACCCATTCTCTCCCTTTCCTCAGTCACATGCTAGCCTCCTCACTCATTCCCACTTCCAGGGGACCAGATATGCAAGGTGACGAATACCAGGGAGGCAGGAAGCCACAGGGTCAGTTCCCTGGGCCACAGAACCACGCCCATTCCAAGGGCTCCAAGTGTATCCACCAAAGTGCACTTGCAGGAGGGCCTTCCTGGTCTTGAGAGTGGAGGGACCATTTCTCTGGATGCAACATTCTCTGAGACCTATCTGCTCTTGACATCTTCCCAGTGACTCCGTTTCCCCACCTCTGGGCTCCTGGAATGCCACAATGGCCCCACCTTAGCCAGGCAGCTATGATGAGAAGTGTTGACCCAAGTGCTTCTCCACTGGCTCACTGCATCAGGTGGACGGGGCTGGAGGCAGCAACAGGGATTTAGAATCTTGCGGTGTGGTTGGGGACACTGGGACCATGAAGAGGCAGGATTGGGTCCAGGTATCTCTGGGATTCAGACAGATACTGGGTGATAAAGTAACCAGAGGGGGAAAGGCTTTTGACCAGGAAACATCAAGCCCTCTCCCCTCCCATCCCTAATCTCTTCTATTTGGTAACGGCATACATCCAGGTCTGAAACCCAGCAGAAAGCACTCCCTGGGTCCCAGATTAAGTTTCTATGGAGACAGAGACAACCATGAACACCACATTTGTGAGCTCCAGGCTGGTTCATTGTAGAAGACAGACTTGTGAATAAACCATCAGAGCACACTGTAATGCACATGCAGCTAGAAGCGTGTACACCTGCTAGGGGAAGGATACAAAGGATTCGCCAAGGAGATGACATTTGAATGGGGTTATAAAAGTGAGTCCCTTCAATAGCCCCAATCACCCCATACAGGCTCAAGTCAGATCTCCAGTCCTGGGGCTCACAGATCTGCTCTGTGGGCATCTGTGGCATGTCCAGGGCTGTCTCTCACCCTCAGCAGTGGAGGGTCACACAGAGAGCCTCCTCCAGCCAAAGCCTTCCAGGTCCTCACCACTGGCATTGCCAACATGGACTTTTCCCCAACTCAGAACAAAAGGGAGTGAGGTTTCCCTGTTGTTCTTTCTGTAAAGAACAGGCTGGGGGTGTGAAAGGCAGGGCTACTGTACCTGAGGAAGGGACTCTTGGGAGGGTTCCTGGAAAGCAGAGGGGACAGGAAGGGAGGATTTAACAGGCCAGGAGTGGAATGTGGAGCCCTCCAAGAGTTGAAGCCAGATGCTGGATTTGTGGGCCTTTCCCCAGACGTTCAGGATCTGAATCAGCCCACTTCTGGGCCTCAGTGAGAGCCCATGGCTGAGGCCTGGTCTCCAGATTGTCTGACTCTGAATTAGGTGACCAGTGAAGGAAAATTACTGCAGCAATTAAGTTCACATAAAATGATGGTGACTGTGTGTAGTGTGTGCACATGGATGTGTCCAAATTCAATTAAAAATTATTTCTATGCATTCTTTTTTTTTTCTTTTCTTTTTCTCTTGGTACTGGGGATTGGACCCAGGGACGCTTAACCACTAAGCCACACCCCAAGCCCTTTTTATATTTGTATTTAGAGACAGGGTCTCAATAAATTGCTGAGGCTGGCTTTGAACTTACTATCCTACTGCCTCAGCCTCCCAAACCACTGGGATTACAGGCATGCATCATCACATCTGGTGATTTCCTTGCATCTTTGATTCTGGGACCCTGCTCTGTCTCCCTCTACAGGGAATCTTCTAGGATTCCACAGTGTGTGCAAGACATCTACTCAGTGCCTGGCACATAGTGGGAGCTCAGTAAACACAAGCTCCTTCTCTTTGGCCAAAGTGGTCACTTGGGGTGAGGCCAAATGGGGCTTTCCCAAACTAAAAACTGCTAAGAATCTGGTCCCTGCCTCTTCCTTCCTTCTTTGGCTAAAGACAAACACCTGAATGTCATAACATCCTCTGTGTCCTCATATATGTTATTCTGGGACACAGGCTGGGAAGGGTACCTGGGTAGCCCCTTTCCCCCATCGAGACTGGAGTTTCTTGCAACGTGGGCTGGCCTGTGTCAGTCCCAGGCTGGATGCAGAAGGGTGAGGCACCCATCCTGCCAGTCAAGCAGGATGCTGGCAAGGAGGCGGGCCAAAGGGGGTGGAGCTTCCAGAACAAAGGAGAATGGGGAGCCCTGGGGGCCCAGACTAGGCATCAAAAAGGCTCTGCAGAGTGCGCAGGCTACACACTGCTTGCCTCTGCATCCAGCAGCCAGCCAACGACCCTTCCCTGCTCCCTTCTCTTGCCCAGACTGGGCAAGTAAACAACACTCTGCTTAGAGAAGCCCAGCTCTCCAGCGTGATTGCGCCCACACTGCTCTGTGGCTTTCTCTACTTGGTGTGGGTTGCTGCCGAAGTTCCAAAGGCCAGCAGAGGGATGGCTGCCAGAGGAGCCAGGAGAGAGGAAGGCCGTCGGGAGCATGCCTTCATCCCAGAGCCTTTTGATGGGGCCAGTGTATCCCCGAGCCTCTGGCTGAACCGTTTTGAAGTCATCAACGACCTCAACCACTGGGACCACACCACCGCGCTCAGGTTCCTGAAAGAGTCACTCAGGGGAGATGCCCTAGAGGTCTACAACGGACTCAGTCTCCAGGACCAGGGAGACTATGGGATTGTGAAGGAGACCCTTCTGAAGGCCTTCGGGGGCCCCAGTGCCACTCTCAGCTACCATCCCAAAGAGATCCTATTTGCCTACAGCATGGGTAAGGGCTACTACCTCAAGGGGATGATTGACTCAGTAAAGGTGAGGTTCCTGGTGGACTCCGGGGCCCAGGTCTCTGTGGTCCACCCGAGCTTGTGGGAGGAGGTCACCAACGGCGATCTGGATACCCTGCGGCCCTTCGAGAATGTGGTGAAAGTGGCCAATGGGGCTGAAATGAAGATCCTGGGTGTGTGGGATACAGTGATTCGCCTGGGCAAGCTGAAGCTGAAGGCTGAGTTCCTAGTGGCCGACGCCAGTGCAGAAGAAGCCATCATTGGTACCGACTTGCTGCAGGACCACAACGCGGTGCTGGACTTCCAGCATCGAACCTGCACTCTCAAGGGAAAGAAGTTCCGCCTGCTGCCGGTCGGCGGGAACCTGGAGGATGAGTTTGACCTGGAGCTCATTGAGAATGAAGAGGAGGAGCCCTCCTTGGAGGGGAGGCAGCAGCACTCCCATTAAGAAGCCCCCCTTTCCTTGCCCCCCAAGATAGGGAGACCCACCATTGTGCAGGGGCACATATCCTCTGGGGAGTCACTGGGTTTGACGGCCTTGAAATCCGACTCTGGCTCTCTGTTCTACTCCCTGTACGGGGGCCTTCCTCTGCCCCTGGTGGGGGAGGCTTAATGGAAATACCAGGGGGAAGGAGAGCAGGCTGGCGTGCTCAGAGAGAGGGTCCTCACGGTCATCAAGCTATTGGTGGTGGCAAAGACGAAGTCTAGAAGAAGCTTCTCAGGAGTTGGAAATATCCGTCTTTGAGAGAGGACTGAGGGACCCCTTCACATCCCCTAAGATGTGGTTCTGTCACTCCAAGTCCACGAAGCCTGCTCAGCTGGGCTGGGTCCTTGTCCGCAGGATCCTTAGGAGCCAGAACCAGCTCTCAGGCTGGGGTTGACAGTTGCTCTGAGTTGCTTCCCTGGTGAGCCTTGCCACCTGCTCAATGGTATGTTTCCTTCTGTCATTTGCTTTGAAACCCATTGATCCTTGTGCCAATAATCCAATTACTTCAAAACCAATAAAGGTCAGTTCATGGAAAAATCCTGTAATGTGCTGATTGGGGATGAATGAAATGGATGTGAGAGAGTTGGGAAAATGGGGAGTAAATGACAAAGACCAGGAACACTCCAGTGTTTCCTGAATGCTTATGCTTGGCCTGGATGTGTGTGTGTGTGTGTGTGTGTGTGTGTATGGTGACTATGTGTCTTGGATTTTCTAAGGAACTCTCAACTTAAAATATTTTTATTTATTCCCTCTATAATTCCTTTCATCATTTGTAGTCTAGTCATAATTCCTCTAAATATTTCAATCTATAATATTTTAGCATCCCAATTGTCCCTTATATCCTAAGATGACCCTAAGGCTATTTGTGACATATCTTGACTGGGAATTGGAAAATTTTGATTATTGGAAACAAATGGAAGAGTGTCTGGTGGGCTAGTATGTTCTTACAGATGCCCTGGGAGCCAGAATTTGGAGGCAGAAAGTAAAGCTAGGAAACAAATGCCCAAGGGATTCTGGGGGGCCGAGGGGAGGCAGCAGTGGGGAGTCCAGGCAGCTGGGGGAAGCTCTGACCATGGGAGGACAGCTTCTTCCTGGAGGGTCTTGGAAAGGAGCCTGAAGCTAGAGACATCAGATGGCAGGGTAGGACATTCTCAGATGCAGAAATGGGACGTCCATTTCTTTTAGGGATTCACCTCGTATTTACTTCCAACTTCCTGCCTCTTCCTCTGGAACTCTCAAAACCTCTCAAGTCAAAGGGAGAAGCTGAGTGGACAGAAATCTCCACAGAGAAGCACAGATTTGTTGCAAACCTCAGGGCTTCTCACCACTTACATCAGGGAAGCAGGTCCTCAGGGAGGATGGCCCACACCCTCCAAGCTGAACTCAGACCCAGAAAGATTGGCACAAGCACAGAGACTCAGACTTGCAGGGACGTGGGGGCACAGAGCTTTGGCAGCCTCTTGATGGGAGGCAGACAGGGCCATTTTCCCTTTTCCAGGGCAGAATGAGTCTCTTCTGGAAGATTCCATCTGGACAACTCCTGGGAGAGACAGATAGCCTGAGCAGAGGCAGGAGCGGGGGTGAGCCTTCTTCCTTAGAAGCTTCTGGACATTTGAGGCTAACCTGAGCCAGGAACGCTGCCCTCCCTACGCCATCCCTCTCTCCCTCAGATTCCAGCTGTGATTCTCCTGGGACCTGGGATGTGACTCAGCCCCTAATCCCCAACGTTTACAGAAGCCTTGTCCCTGGGCAGCCAAGCATCTTAAGTGGAATTAGCTCCATCAGCCTGGGAGCACGGAGCAGGAGCACGTGGGACAAAGGGCAGGTGCGGGATCAGGAGGGTGTCTCTCCCTAGCAAGGTGAGGCTGGAGAAGGACAAGGTGATCTCCTCATTCCTCCCAGGTCCTGTGTTCCCCTCTTAAGCTTGTTTTTCTACCCCTCTCTCTGCTAGCCTCCCAAATGCTGCTGCCTTCTGGGCCAACCCCTCTCCTGAGGGAACAACCCAGCTGGCACCTCCCTGTGACCTATTTTCCTCTCCATCTTTCAGATCCTAGCCGTGTGCTGGGCGGAAGGAGGGCGGGTGAAGAGTGGGTGGGTTGGGAGGTGGGGAGGGGTCCAGGAAATTGCGCATCCAGGCCAGATTCCAGGGCAACAGGCAAGCCACCCCTGCCCTTCACCGCACACAACAGGGAGGCTGAACCCTGTCCTGCATAAACCTGAAGGGGTATCCCTGCAATGGACGCTCCTTGTTCCTGGTTCTGGGGTGAGGAGGGCCCATCTGAGCCACCAGCATATCAGCCCAGCTACCTCTCCTAGAAGAACGGGGCACCGTGAGTGGAGCCAGTTGAAGGAAAGATCTGC
>PVHX01021545.1:0-29515 GCA_004024805.1 Geosciurus inauris
AGGAAGGGAGGAAGGAAGGAAGGAAGGAAGGAAGGAAGGAAGGAAGGAAGGAAGGGAAAAAACTAAGTTTATTTTACTCTTACTTATTTTTATATTTATTAGTTTTATACAAGGAAATAGAAAGCAAGTGGTATATAATGTTCATCACCCAAGAAGTCCTCTTTGCATCATTTTTGAAATTTTTACTCAAGCTTATGACATGTGCAGAAAAGTCTGCACATCAGAAACAGAGTGAGGAATTTGCACCTTTGTTGCTGGTACCAGCTCCCAGATCAAGACAGAATATCCTCAGCCCCAAGAGAGGTCTTCCTGGCCCCAGCCTGAGCAACCCCAGCTGGGCGGCCCGCTGTACTGCTCACAGCGTGGATTAGTTTTACCTTGCCAATTTTTATCTTCACTTAACAAATAAAATGCAGCTATATATGACCAGACAAATTTAAAGACACAGAAACATGAACTACAAAGTAAAACATTTCCTCTCTGCTTCCCTTTTCCTAGACGTAACTTCCATAATAGATTTTTTCTGGTTTTGTTTGATTTTTTTTTACTCCTTTCAGGAAAATGTTGATACTGTTTGCCACCATTATTAGTCCATGGTCTTCCCTTTCTCTCCCTCCTCCTCTCTTCCTCCGTCTCCCCCTCCTCCTCCTTCTCTCCCTTCCCTGCTTCTCCCCTTTCTTCCACTTCTTCTACCTCCTTCTCCTTCTTTTACTTTATACATATCCCATATATATGTTGGTTAAACTCTTTGTACCATCTCCGCCCCCCCCACACACACACACACAAGGGTGTCTGTACAGATTTCATAGTACTTCATCAAACTCACATCAGTGGGCGGGGTGGGGTGGCACATGCCTGTAATCCCAGCTGCTTGGGAGGCTGAGATAGGAAAATCACAAGTTTGAGGCCAGCCTCAACAACTTAGAAAAACCTTGTCCCAGAATATTTTAAAAAGGGTGGGAGTTTGGCTCAATGGTAGAGATCTTGCCTAGCATGTGGAAAGCCTTGGGTTGGACCGCACCAAACACACACATACACACACACACTTTTATACTTTATAATCAAACTATGTTCTCAATTAGTAAAGGAAGCTTTTCTCTTTCTATAAAAAGATAAATGAAACCGGGTGCAGTGGCACATGCCTTTACAGGAGCTCAGCAGCAGCTGAGGAGGCTGAGGCAGGAGGATCACAAGTTCAAAGCCCCAGCCTCAGCAGAAACTTAGCAAGGCCCTAAGCAATTCAGCGATAAACTATCTGTAAATAAAAATTCAAAAAGGGGGGATGCACTGGGGATGTGACTCGGTGGTTAAGCATCTCTAGGTTTAATCCCTGATACTAAAAAAAGGGAAGGAAGGAAGGAAGGAAGGAAGGAAGGAAGGAAGGAAGGAAGGAAGGAAGGAAGGAAGGAAGGAGAATGAAGGCTTCTTGCACATTCCTGACTCTTCTCCAGATTTCTAGATCCTTCTATAGCAGAGCTCCATGAGAAAGTTGCCCTGTCCACAGCAGGACCCTCTGTGCTTACACCCACCCCATGGGGGGGTCACACGGCCACATGTGGGAAGGCCCTATTTGTTGGTCTAGTAGTTCAGTATTACTTAATATTTTCTTTGCTGTCAAGTTGAAAAATGAAAACCCTTTATTTTCTTTTCCCAAAACAGAATACCTACAGATCACCTAAGTTTCCTTCAGTGAACTGGCTTAACTCTGTTTTTCTTGGGCAGGGAAAATTGCCATCTAGAGAGAGATTTTTCTATAATTGTAGACTGTAAGACTACTTTATTTTTTTTTAACGTGTATTTTTTCCAATAGGTGGCACTAGTGTGCTTGACTAGAGTTACTAGAGTCCCTGTGGGGGAAATGGTATAGTTCAAAATAACTGCACTTACTGCCTATCAACAAGTTTCTCTTACACTCTCAGAGCTTGTCTTGACTGCTCAGCACCCTCAACCAGGGCTGCAAGATCCCCAAATGAGCATTTCAGAAACTAGCACTTGCCTGGTGGATGAGGGAAAACGAGCACAGAAAGAGAATAGAACATCCCTCCCTTTATGCTGTAGCTCATTGAGAATAATATTAATATCTAAAATTTAAAGTCTAGGGTGAAATTTTTTTCTTTCATCTATAACTGAATAAAAAGGAAGCAGCAAGAGTCTAGTCCACAAATCACCGACTCAAAATGCAGGCTTCAGCCGGGCGCGGTGGCGCAAGCCTGGAATCCCAGCAGCTTGGGAGGCCGAGGCAGGAGGATCGTGAGTTCAAAGCCAGCCTCAGCAAAAGTGAGGCCCTAAGCAACTCAGTGAGACCCTGTCTCTAAATAAAATACAAAGTAGGGCTGGGGATGTGGCTCAGTGGTCGAGTGCCCCCGAGTTCAATCCACAGTACCAAAAAAATACTGGCTTGACATGGACATCAGGGACAGCCGTGCAAGTCGCTTCTGTGAGGCAGAGGTAACTGCTCTTTCCTCCAGAGAATCATGACATTTGATGATGTCTCAGGAGAAGAGGTCACTTTCCACTCTATGTCAGTTTTTATCATGGCTTCAAGAAGACCACTTTCCAACACCTTCAGCAATACCACAGAGTGAAAAGCGGAACTAATCTTTGTGCACCGCAGCCTGGGAGACCCAAGATGATACAGCCTGTGGGTGCTAGAATTACGGTGAATATAATCCCAGTTCCTTTCCTTTTCTGTCTGCATTGCTAGGATTTTTTCCCCCTGCAACAATGTTCATTAGAACATAGCAAGTAAAATAGGATGACTTTAGCTGGTGTAGCCAAGGGAGAAGAATGTTGCATGCAGCAGAAGATTCAATTAAATGACTTCTAAAGTTCTTCCCCAAACTAAAACTCTGATGCTCTACATTCATTCAGTGAGTGCTTAGTGAGTACTTACCACATAAATGACACTGTGCTTGGTACTCAGATAAACACTAGTGACCAAAGAAGACAAGCATTAAACAATAGATCAGATGCTTGAACATGAGGGTGGTTAAGTGAGGTGCCTGTGAGATTCTAGGGAGACAGCAGACCCAGTCAGGGTAGGGAACCAGGAAGCTGAACTTTGAATACTATAAGAGAATCACCTAGGCAAATGGAGGAAAAGAAGTAAAGAAGAAGAAAAGCTGTGCAAAGGTCCTGTGGCGGGTAAGAAACCTGTATCACCTGGAATAAGAACATAGTGATTGAAGCAAGTGGGTACAGGATGTCACAGTTGAGACCAGAGAGGTATGAGGAACTCTACCTCATGAGTGGATGCTTCAGACTAATAGTTTGGCTTTTATTCAAAATAAGGCGGAATTTTACTGAGGAATGTGAAGCAGAGTGGGTGAGGGACTGCTATTCAGATTAGGCTTCTGTGTCGAGGCTGGATTAGATGCTCATGGGAGCAGAGGGTTGTGGAGACGGAGTCTCTGTCTAAATAGTCCAATCAAGAAATCATGGTGACGGCCATAGGTATCTATATTAGTCAGCTTTTTGCTGCTGTGACTAAAAGACCCAAGGAGAACAATTGTGGAGGAGGAAAAATTTATTTGGGGGCTCATAGTTGCAGAGTTCTCAATCCATAGACAGCCAGCTTCATTCCTTGGGGTTCACGGTGAGGCAGAACATTGTGGCCGAAAGAGTGTGGTGGAGGGAAGCAGCTCAGGTGATGATCAGAAGCAGAGAGACTCCACTCTCCAGATAGAAATATATACCCCAGAGCCACGCCCCCAGTGCCCGCCTCCTCCAGCCACACCCACCTCCTCCAGCCACACCCACCTCCTCCAGCCACGCCCACCTGCCTCCAGCCACACCCACCTCCTCCAGTGACCACCCAGTTAACCCCATGGAGCGAGGTTATTTCACTGATGGGTTAAGGCTCTCATAACCCAATCATTTCTCCTCTAACCCTTCTTGGAGTGTCTCACATGTGAGTTTTTAGGGACACCCCACATCTAAACCATAACAGTGTGGAACATACTTTGAAAGTAAAATCAACAGACCTTCATGTAATTGAACTTGGATAGAGAAGGAAGCCAGTAGAAAAGATGACTTCCAGGTCAAACGTATTGAAATCAGGCTGTTGACAGTCACAGGAGGCAACAGGGAACAAAGCTGACAAGTTCCCAAAGCACCAACAAAAACAATTGAGACTAGGCATCAGCAAGCTACAGCCGTGGCCACACCTGGCCGGCCACCCATTTTTGTAAATGAAGTTTTATTGGAACATGGCCACGCCCGTTCCTGGCTGCTCTCCCTGTAATGTCAGAGCTCAGGGGAAGCCACAGACTGCAAGGCCCACAAAGACGAAAGCACAAGGGACCCAGCCCTTTATAGACAACGTGAGAGCCTCTAATTTAGGTGCTCTGTAGGCAAATCTTACTTTTCTCTGGTTTTCTGTGTTACTTTGAGAGAGTTAGCTTCTTTGACTCAGTTTTCCCAGATGTAAAACAGAGACAGTATTAGGTATGCTACCTATGTGGACAAACAGGAAATGGGGGTTTTAGAATATGTAAACATACCACACTAGTACATGGTATCCAGATACATTATGAAGCCACATGTGGTGGTGCACACCTGTAATCCCAGCGACTCAGGAGGCTGAGGCAGGAGGATCCCAAGTTAGAGGCCCCAAGCAACTTAGACCCTGTTTCAAAATAAGAGCTAGGGATGTGACTCAGTGGTTTAGTGCCCCTAGGTTCAATCTCCAGAACCAAAAAATAATAAAAATGTAAAATTCATTATGAAAAGTTGCTGTAGTGGTACACACCTAATCTGGCTACTTGTGAGGCTGAGGCAGGAAGATCCCAAATTCAAGGCCAGTCTGGGCAACTTAGAGAGACTCTTTCTCCAACTAAAATAAAAAAGGCCAGGGATGTGGCTCACTTTGTGGTAGAGCACTTGCTGAGCACATGTGAGGCCCTGGGTTCAATCCCTAGTACCATAAAAAATTAAAAGATACATTATAAGAGTGTGCTATTTTGATTCTAAGCTTCCCTCACCTGGCATTTGAAGTCCTTGGCCCATTTTTCCAACCTGACATTGCTTTACCTTCTAAAAGTATTTATTACTGCAGCCAAAAAAAAATTGTGTAGAGTCTGGCCCTCACTCACACTGTTCCCTTACTTCTCCTAAAATCCTGCCCCTCCGTAGCCTTTCCTAAGTGTCACCTTCTTTTTTTGATGGAGGTGGAGTACCAGGGATTGAACCCAGGGCACTTAACCACTGAGCCACATCCGAGTGATTTTTTGGTCTCACTGAGTTGCTTAGGGCCTCGCTACGTTGCTGAGGCTGGTTTTGAACTCGCAATCTTCCCGCCTTGGCCTCCTGAGCCACTGGGATTACAGCGTGCTCCACATGCCTGGCCTCTGCTCTTAAGATAGCCAACGATTATCATTCTGTGGGAGATTCATCTCCTCACATAGGACTGGAGAAGCAGAGGAATTGTTTTCCCCCTATCAGGAGGAGGAAGTTATTCTAATTGTGTTGGTTATACCACTGTCTTGGAAACTTTGAAGCAATCTGAAGTTAAGCAGAAGAGGAAATTGAAGCATTCTGATGAGAGGCCCATAGGTCTGAGAAGCAGTAAGATTTTTTCAGTCCGCAGAATATAAACCACATCTCATTTTTCATTTGGATTTGGAGCTACATAAACCTTGACATTTCCCAGCATTTGAAGAATAATTCTCAGAAGATAGACAAATGCCTGCACAGGCCCAGTCAGTGGGGTGAATCCAGGTGTTTGCCTGGAATGGAATTTCACTAAAAGAAGTTCAGGTTGTGGCTTTGAACTCCAGAGAACATTGCATTGATTGGTCCAGTTGGCAGGAGACTCACTGGATGGGCTCGGAGTTCAGAGGCCAGTGCCACCTGCCAGGCTGCTAAGGTCATGAGGCTGTGTGGTTCCAGTCTCACTGTAAATAGGGGTCCTAAGCCCTGCATGGGTGGTAGGGTGTGCTGGAGAGAAGTAGCCCAGGATGAGTGATGGAGCTTTGTCAGTTATACCAGCGTGAGCAGTTCATAAATCAGCAAATATTTCCTGAGCTCAAAAGCTGGACTTGCAGCTTGGGTGATTATTTTTAGATATGTTCTGAGAGATTGCAGGTAGGGACTTGAAAGTGTGATCAAAACCCTAGAGCTGATAAGCCATCTGTTTGTAGTCAAGGAATGAGACGTTCATTTAATCTCTCTACTCCTTGAAAGAACAGAAAGGTGCTGCTGGCAGGGCCCTAAAAGATACATTGAGACTCGGAGTCAGGAAGAATCACTCACCCACTTCACTCATGGTTCTTCCCTGGTTGTCTTCTAAAGTTTCGTGAGCATCAGACCCAGAGCCATGATCATCTCTGAAAAGAAAAAAATATTTCCAAAAAATATTTGTTCTATAACTTGCCATCATCCTTACTGTGAGGTCTCTATGGTTTAAACATCAAGAGCCACGTGTTAAAAGTGTGGTTCCCAGGGTGGTACTACTGGGAGCTGATGGAACCTTCAAGAGGCAGGGCTTAGCGAGAGGCCTTTAGGTTATTGGGGATGTCCCCCCAGAGAGAGCTGTGGGACCCCTCAACCCCTGCTCTTCTTTTGATTCCTGACCATGAAGTGAGCATTTGCTTCACCACAGTCTCCCCACCTTTGGCATCTGGCACCCCCTCCAGAGACCTAAAAGCAATGTGCCTGCCAATTATGGACTGGAACCTCTAAAACCATGAATGAAAATAAACCTTTTCTCCTTCTACATTAATTATCTCAGGTATTTTGTTATAGTGATGCAAAGCTAATTAACATAGAGGTATTTGTTATATGTTTAAGAAGGCCAGGGGGATTCAATTTAAATTTTATTTGAGATTTAAATTGTTCTGAGAACTATGATGAACCCTTTCACCAATCTTTTGTTTTGCCTGTGTCCAAAATTCAGACCATTTTGACAGCTCCTTGATAACAGTAAGACATCACAAATACAAACTCTTCATACTCTAAGTGAAAATCAACCAGACCCTTTTTTATTCTCAGTCCTTTTTATTCTTAATCATACTAGATGGCTAAGAAACTTTAAAACCAATTAACAACCCTGGATACTATGTGTTTAATAAACTAAGAATATTTTTTTATTTCCATCTTTTTTTTTTCTTTCAATATTAAATGTAGTTATTACTGGTTAAAGGATGATCCTACCTTCAGACTGGTCTCTTCTTACCACTAATCATTTTCTAATGTAAGTTATAAGTCTTTCCAGTGATTCTTTGACAATATCAATGTGTTCATCATAACTTCCTTTACGGCTTCAACCAATTTCTGTTGCATGCCATCAGAATTTTTTCTTGGTAGGTTATCTCTTTTACCTGGTGTTGGAGTGGTCCCTGGCCATGTGTACCTCCTTTGCTAGACATAACATCTTTCAGGATGTGTGACCTTCATCTCCAGCCTGTCATAATGCCCAGTATAGAATTTTATATACTGGGACAGTTAAGACTGTGGATTCTGTACTCACATCACCTTGGTTAAAATTCCAGCATCTCCCCTTAATAATTGCATAACCTTGGGCAGGTTAACGGCTCTTCTAAGACTTGGGTTCCCCGTGCACACATAAGAGCAACTCTCTGTTCTGATGCTTAAAACAGAGCCTGGTGCATAGAAAGCACTTCATAAATACTAGCTATTTTTAGTAAAACAATGCTAAATTATACTATTTCTTATATTTTGTTAGATTTATATTTCATATCCTATATCATATCTATAATATGCTTTTTATATACTGTTTATTACATGTCATAAATTATATATATCTATTGCTAGACAATATTATGCTAATAAAAAATGTTCAATTAAATTTAATTGCATTTCAACCTGTAAACTCAATTCCAATCCCTACAGGAGAGGGTTTTTCTTGTTTTTTTGTTTTGTTTTGTTGTAAAGCAGGAGATTGAATTTTTGTTTGGTTTTAAGAAAAATATTTCTACTCTTGATTTTTGTTTTACATCTGTGCTAAAAAGTTTCCCTTTGGGAGAAGCAACCATTTTTAATATGAAAGTTATTAAATGGTAGCAAAGAGTTTTTTTTATAATATGCTACACTTTAAACCTCTATCCAAGCAGTCTTCACTTGAGATGTTGTTTTCTTTTGTTTGTTTGTTTTGTTTTTCCAGTGCATTATAGTTGTACATGATAGTGGGGTTCATTTTGATGTATTTATAAATACATATGACATACTTTTCTCCATTTTGAGCCCTGGCTCCACCCGCTTCCCTCTCCTGCTCCCTCCCTCTTATCCCCTTCTTCTACTCTATTGGTCATCCTTCTGTTTATTTTTTTTTAATGATGCATTATAGTTATGTATCAAATTGGACTACACTGTGGTATCCTCACACACGCATCTGGCATAATTTGGTCAACTTCATTGGCCAGCTCTTTCCCTTTTCCTCCCCTCCTCACACCCCCTTCTCCTCTGCCTCTACTCTACTGGTCTTCCTTCTATGCAGTGGGTTTTTTTCCATGAAGAATCTGTGCATATTTTCTGCTTCAGTGCGAGGCTTCCCTGGATGGGAGCCCTGTTCACAGAGCCGCAAGCGCTGGGAAGCTTTTCTTTTATCCAGACCCTTTCACTTAATCTTGGTATGGCACATGACTGAGATTTTCTAGCTGCATTTTTTTTTTTTTTTTGGTACTGGGGATTGAACTCAGAGACACTCAACCACTGAACCACATCCCCAGCCCTATTTTGTGTTTTATGTAGAGACAGGGTCTCGCTGAGTTGCTTAGCGCCTCTCCATTGCTGAGGCTGGCTTTGAACTCATGATTCTCCTGTCTCAGCCTCCCAAAGTGCTGGGATTACAGGCGTGCACCCCATGCCAGGCTCTAGCTGCATTTCTAAAGGACTCTGTCTGCTTTTCTTTAGCAGACCCATCAATGAGTTTAATTCCTGAATCTAAACAAATGGCCTGGTGATTTCACAGCAGTCCACCTCATAGCATCGCACAGGGATCTTCTCAATGGCACCCAATTTTTTTTGTTTTTACTACTGGGGATTGAGCCCAGGAGTACTTAATTACTGAGCCACATCCCCAGCCCTTTTTATTTTTTAGAGACAGAGTCTTACTGAGTTGCTTAGGGCCTCACTATGTTGCTGAGGCTGTCTTTGAACTTGCAATCCTCCAGCCTCAGCATCCCGAGCCACCATAGAATTACAGGCAAGTGCCACTACTTCCTTCTTAGGATTCCTTTTGTGTAGTGAGAAGTTTGCCTGCCTGGGTTGAAGTGATAACACTTCAATTATCATACTGTCAAAGTGGCAAGTAAGGCCACTCTCTTTTTCTTTTTCTTTTGTATCAGAAACATCCAGTCTCCAAAAAGGTCTTATCCTGGAACTGTGATAGATTAGAATCAACCCATTTCTTCAATAGGAATCAGCTGGGGACTTAAAAATGGGTAGGGTAGGGCATGGTGGTGCACCCTGTAATCTTGGCGGCTTGGAGCTGAGGCAGGAGAATCGCAAGTTCAAAGCCAGCCTAAGCAACATAGCGAGGCACTAAGCAACTTAGCAAGAGCCTGTCTCAAAATAAAAAATAAAAAGGACTGGGGATGTGGCTCAATGATTAAGTGCTCTTGGGTTGAATCCCTGGTACCAGGGGGAAAAAAAAAACTGGTTAGGGAGTGATCAGAATGTTGTCCTGATTTAGATATGAATGGGGTGTATCTGCACATCAGAAGCAAACCATCCCAGAGAATGAAATTCTACACAGAACATCAATGCCCATCTTTATTTTAAACCAATTTACCTGACCTGACTTTGAGTATAAATATAGTACATTTCCCAAGACCTCCAAGGACTGAAGGATAATAAGAAAGAGTGAAGGAAGAAAGGTAGCACAGAGGACTAGTTAGTAATGCAGAGGCTGGCTGAGCACTTCTCTGTTACTTTAATATCCAGGAAGTCTTCTCACCCAATCTTACAAACCAGGAAACAAAGCTCAAAGAAGCCTGGCACCATTTCCCAGACCACACAAGCAGAATTTGCCACAGCCCAGAGGCTGAGGCAAGAGGCTCCCAAATTTGAGCCCAGCCTTCGCAACTTAGCAAGGCTCTAAGTAATTAGCAAGACCCCGATTCAAAATAAAAAGGCCTGGGGACATACATCAGTGGTAGGGACTCTGGGTTCAATCCTTACTATGAAAGAAGGAAGAAAAGAAGAGAGAGAGAGAGAAAGAGGAGAGAAAAGAAGGGAAGGAGGGAGAGGGGAAGGAGGGGAGGAAGTGAGGGAGGGAGAAAGAGGAAAGCAAAGGTTAAAAGATGAATTCGGAGTGTGCCAGAACTGTTTGGTAGATTACAAAGCCTATACTTCTTCATTTTATTACCAAACCACCCAAGATCCATAGAAGGTGAAAGGATAATAAACCCAGACAACAAGCTGTTCTGAGCAGTTGACAGCCCCTTCTGTTCTAGAATCTGAGAAGATAAGTCAAAGGAAGAGCAGCTCCCATTAATGGTGACAACCTATTTAGAGGTACAGTCTGTTTACTTTCTAAATGTGTCTATCTAACTACAAGTTGTTCCACTGATCAGTGTCTGTTCTCGAGAAACTTGCATGTTGTTGGAAAGAAGCATGTACCTTATTTGTGAGTTCATATAATGTATATAAAGTAGAAATAAAACAATAATGGAATAATTGAATTCTGATTAATCTATACTATTAGATACTACACCAAAAAGGCAGATGTATATTATGTTAAACTTAAAAAAAAGACTATCAGATAGCTAAAGAATTCATAAATTCATGTAAGAATGAGAACATGTGTGTAAACACGAATTTCAAAGTCTACATTTCAGAATAAGGAGTGAAGAGTTGAGAGAAATCATGCTTCCAAATTGAGCCCAGGCAGTTTTAGGTTGGAGACTTGGAAGATGGTGAACTATGGGGATAATCAGGATTTCCTCACAGCCATAGGGCATAGGGGATTCATAGAACATGTGAACTCAGTTCTCTGTGAATCCACAGTTGGTCCTTTTATTTATTTATTTATTTATTTTGTACTGGAGATTGAACTCAGGGACACTCGACCACTGAGCCACATCCCCAGCCCTATTTTGTGTTTTATGTAGAGACAAGGTCTGAGTTGCTTAGCGCCTCGTCCTTGTTGAGGCTGGCTTTGAACTCACGATCCTCCTGTCTCAGCCTCCCTAAGTGCTGGGATTACAGGCGTGTGCCACCGCGCCTGGCTCATAGTTGGTCCTTTTAACTAAGATTCTTTTCACAGCACAAATTAGAAACAGTTACTGTGATATGAGATATAACTACAACTCACATAGATAGATCCAGGATAGGCATAGCACTTATTAGGGACTGACCATATGTTAGGTATTCTACAAGAGGGTATGTGAAATATCCAGATGCATTAGAGTCCCTTCATAATTTGATATCTAGCAGGGGAAGGAAGGTGAATGCAAAATATTTTCAATATACAAAAGGAATATAATCACACCCTAAAAACATTATAGGGAAACTAAGAAGAGACTTGAGAAAGCAAGAGGAGAAAAAGACATTTCTATAAGGGATTGGAAGATATACCAGGTAAAATGCATTCAGTGCAGGAAACAATGAACTAATAAATTATTAAACCATAGGTTTTAATGTCTTGGGGGAGGGGGGTTCTGGGGGTTGAACCCAGGGGTGCTTAACCACTGAGCCACATCCACAGCTCAATTTTTTGCTGTTGTTGTTGTTTTGTGTTTTTCAGACAAGGTCTTGTTAAGTTGCTTAAGGCCTCACTAAGTTGCTGAGGCTGGCTTTGAACTCACCATCCTCCTGCCTCAGCCTCATGAGCCACTAGGCTGACAGAAAAGTTTAATTTCTTGACAAAAAGGCTGAAGCTAGCTATTCCTAATCTGGCTGGCTATCTCGACTGCATCCTGGAGAACATAAGTTTTGTGATGGTTAATTTATGTGTCAACTGGGCTAGACCACAGGATTCCCAGATATATAACCAGACATTATTTCTGGGTGTGACTGGACAGAGTCAGGAAGAGATTAGCATTTGAATTGCTGTAATGAGTGAAACAGATGGCCTTTTCCAATATGGGTGGGCAGCACCCAATCCATTAAGATCCTGAATAGAACAAAAGACAAAAGAAGGTTGGACTCACCCTTCCTCTGTTCCACTGTTTGAACTGGGACATTGATATTCTCCTACCCCAGGCTCTCCCGGTTCTCAGTTCTTAAGACTTGAACTGGAATCTACATCACTGGCCCTTCATCTCTCAGGCCTTCTAACTACATCACCAGTTTTTGTGGTTCTCCAGCTTGCAGATATCAGATGGTGGGACTTATCCTCATAATCACATGAACCAAGACCTCCTATGATTAGGAGATAAGTAAATATCTCCTGTTGGTCTGTTTCTCTGGAGAGTTCTGACTACTACAGGTTCTTGCTGTCTTTCCTAATAATCCTTCATCTTTGGGCTTATCACCTCATAATTCAATATGGCAGCCACAGCATCAAACATCTCAAGCACATTCAAAGATAGGAAGGAGCAAGGGCAGAAAATAAAGGGGTGGGAGTTAATGAGGGTCACGCTCTTTATGTCCCTGAAAACACTTTGCCTCAGTCAGATGCCTCCTCTAGAACTTTCTTCTTCTATTTCACTTTTTGTTTTTTATGTGTGTTTGGTGCTGGGGATCAAACCCAGAGCCTCGTGTCTGTGAGGAAAGGGCTCTGCTACAGAGTACCCCCCAGCCCTACTCTTATATTTCACTGGCAAAAACTGGGTCATAAGTCCTGGCCCTCGCCATGCCTCCTCAAGGGACACCATAAGAGTGAAAGTATTCTGACTTTCTTCTCTCTCTCTCATAGAACACTAACTAGGAAGGAATTTGGGTACTGGGGAGCATCCAAGAGTACTGCCATAGCAGGTTACATGGAGGAAGCCATAACTGGGTTGGGTCTTAAAGTATGATGAAATGGACATTTATTGGATTGTTTCTCTGACCTCCTTTTTCCAAGAATTGGCCTACACCAGCTCAAAGTAAAACCTGCCAAAATCATACAATGCGTTCCTGTTCTCTGGGGTGCATTGCAATAGATTTTGACAGATAGTGCCAAACTTTTCTTTTCTTTTGTTTGTTCCTCTCTAGGGGCATTTCTAACTTTCTTCCTTTTATTGAAACTAGTTGTGTAAGCATCTTACTCCTGCTTGGCTCTCAGTTTCCTATTTGTTAATTCTCGGTGCTCAATTTCCTGAGCTCAGTCAAGATTCTGATTATTTCATTAGAAAGAATTTAATGTCAAGTGTTATTAATCATGTGTTAGAAAACCAAAAAGATGAAAACGGACACTGAAGTATCACAGGAGCAATGACTGAAGGAAGCAACAACCACCCCAAGTGTTGAGAGAATCAATAGGTTTGAATTGCTGACACTTCACAGGAAACTTGAAAAAAAGAGAGAAGGGGAGCCGGGAAGAAGACGCTGGGAAGGGACCTGCACTGCTGGACATCATCATTTTGAGGAGGAAGGACTTGCTGGTGCTTCTGTCTCTGAGACAGCTCGATGCCCCTGGTTCTGATAGTGGACAAAACTGGAACCTGGAACCAACTCATGCTACTGGAACCAGTGGACTTGCCAGTGGACTTAGAGAAAAGATGCAGACAACAGCAAATAAAACCAGGAGGAATGGTCCCTGCTCTCCTCCACCTGGCAAGCTCCCTCTAGGACCCCTCATCGGTGACCCTAACAGAGAGCTGCTGGCAAAACAGAAATGGAATTTGCAGAGTCCTGACCCCAGCATCACATGACAGAGTGTGGAAGATTTGGAGCCAAGAGACAAAAGCTTAGCATCAGGATGTCCTTGGTGATGATGAAGATGATGGTGACTATAATGATGGTGATGATGACAATGATAATGATGATGGTGGTGGTGATGATGGTGATGGTGATGATGGTGAGAGGTGATGGTGATAATTTTGGTGGTGGTGATGCTGGTGATGATGAAGGTGATAGTGATGATGACATCCTTTTAAATGGAGGCAAGAATAGGAGCTCCCTCGTAGTGTTATTTTGAGATTTAAATGAGGTCAATCATGTGAAGTAACCAGAAGACTACCTCAAGTCTCACATGACTTGGGAAGTGTTAGTGGATGTTTTAGTCAGATTTTCACTGCTGTGACTAAAGGACCAAACCAGAACAACTGTTGAGGAGGAAAAGTTTATTTGAGGGCCCGTGGTTTCAAAGGTCTCAGTCCATTGAAGTCCAGCATCATGCCTTGGGTCTCGAGGTGAGACACAACATCACGGCAGGAGAGTGTGGCAGAGGGAAGCAAATCACATGATGATCAGAAAGCAGAGAGAAATTCCACTCACCAGATACAAATATATACCCCAAAGCCATGACCCCAATGCCCACCTCCTCCAGCCACGCCCACCTGCCTCCAGTGACCACTCAGTTAATCCCATCAGGGATTAATTCACTGATTGGGTTAAGGCTCTCATAATGCAATCATTTCTCCTCTGAACCTTCTTGCATTGTCTCACACGTGACCTTTGGGGGGACACCTCACATCCAAACCATAACAATACCCAATAAAGCTTCTCAAAATACTTCCTTCTCCATATAGATTGGGTTATCAGCTAAGACCATTCTGCAGAAGCGGCATGTAAGATAAGCTCTGGAGTGACAAGATGCAGCCAGCCATGGTAACTTTTGGGAGCAGAGTATTCCAGACAGAGGCAACCACAAGGACAAACACAAAGGACAAGAAGAGAGAAGGAGTCTTGGAGAGATCCCTGTGTGACCAGGAGAGCAGAACCAGGTGTGGTGAGCAAAGCCCCATCTCCAAAGCCCGCCCTCCCTCCCTCCCTCCCTCCCTCCCTCCCTCCCTCCCTTCCTTCCTTCCTTCCTTCCTTCCTTCCTTCCTTCCTTCCTTCCTTCCTCCTTTCCTTTCCTTTCCTTTCCTTTCCTTTTTTGCAAGACTTGCCAAAATAAATAAATGAATTACCAAACACATAGCTAAATTTGTATTTCACGTAAACAGCAGAAAATCCTCAGTAGATCTGGCAAGTCTGTCTGAGGACATCATAGCGTGCTCTTACACAAACCTAATTACCCCATGTGGCTTCTCAATGCATTCAAGGGACATGAGGTATCAAGCTTGTGTGACATAGCATGTTGCTTTACAGTAAACTTTTATTTTTAATAAGGAGAAGGGGTACTCCCTAAAAGAACATTTTAAAGTATAGTAAATACATAAGCCAGAGCCGGGTGCAATGGCGCATGCCAGTGCTTGGGAGGCTGAGGCAGAAAGATCACGAGTTCAAAGCCAGCCTCAGAAAAAATGAGGTGCTAAGCAACACAGTGAGACCCTGTCTCTAAATAATATAAAATAGGGCTGGCAATGTGGTTCAGTGGTCAAGTGCCCCTGAGTTTAATTCCTGGTACCAAAAAAAAAAAAAAAAAAAAAAGCCAATAACAGTCATTTACTATCATTATGAAGTATCATGTACACTATTGCATAATCGTGTGGGCAACACTCCATATGACTGGCAGTGCAGTGGGTTTGTTCAACCAGCATCCCCACAGACATGTGCACAGGCCCTTACTCTATGATGGCTGCAGTGTCACTAGGTGATGGGAATTTTCCAGCTCCATGATATTCTAAGGCTTCCATTGTAGCCTTGGCAGAAACTGTTACATTGGGATGACTGTATAAGTATATCCCATGTGATATTTAGGACATCATTCTACTAAAAAATTCCTATTCATGTTTTCATGACATTAAACTGGAAGCCTGTTTTTATTTGGCAACCATGCACCAAGGACAGGCAAGAAGTCTGGATTTTTCAGCTGATTACAGTTGAAACCACGTAAACATTTCCCCATTGTTTCTTTTTATACACGACAGTAGAATCCATTTTGATGAAATTATACAAGCACGGAATACATCTTAGTCTAATGAGGACCACATTCTTGTGGGTATGCACAATGGTGGGGTTCACTTAGGTATTTTCACATGTGTACACAGGGAAACTGTTAGATCTATCCTACCGTCTTACCTATTCCTGTGCTCCTCCCTTCCTTTCGTTCTCCTTTCATCTAATCCAATGAACTTCTACTCCCCACCCTGCCCTCTGCTTTTATGGTGGTTTAGCTTCCACATATCAGTGAAAACATTCAACCTTTGGTTTTTTAGGATTGGCTTATTTCACTTAGCATGATAGTCTCCAGTTCTATCCATTTACTGGCAAATGTCACAAAGTCATTCTTCTTTATGTCTGAGTAATATACCATTGTGTATATATACCACAATTTCTTTTTTTTTTTTTTTCATTTTTATTTTTTGGTACCAGAGAGTACTCAGGGGCACTCGACCACTGAGCCACATCCTCAGCCCTATTTTGTGTTTTATGTAGAGACAGGGTCTCACTGAGTTGCTTAGTGCCTCGCTGTTGCTGAGGCTGACTTTGAACTCACGATTCTGTCTCAGTCTCCCAAAGTGCTAGAATTACAGGTGTGCGCCACCGTGCCCAGCAATATGCTGATTTTAAGTACTTTGGGTATAAACCAAGGAGTACAGTAACTGGGTCAAATGGTGGTTCCCCTCCAAATTTTCTGAGGAATCTCCATATTGTTTTCCAGAGTGGTTGCACCAATTTGCAGTCCCACCAGCAATGTGTGAGTGGACGTTTCCCCTCACATCCTTGCCAACATCTATTGTTAATTGCATTCTTGATAACTGCCATTCTGACTGGAGTGAAGTGAAATCTCAGTATAGTTTTAATTTGCATTTCTCTATTGGCTAGAGATGTTGAACATTTTTTCATAAATTTGTTGACCATTTGTATTTCTTCTGATTACAATGGAAAACTATGGTATATGGTTTTAAAAGGCTCACTGGGATCACTCACTCTGAGATCATTCTGATTGCTGTGAAAATGGATTTTAAAGAAGCAAAAGGACAGGCATTGTAGTGATCCAGGCCAGAGATGATGGTGTCACAGACTGAGAAAAGTAGATAGATCTGGGGGATACACTTTGGAGATACAGAGCAAAGGACTTCCTATGGGTTACTTATGAGGGCTGTTTTAGTCAGCCTTTTTCACTGCTGCAATCAAAAGATCTGACCAGAACAATTTTAGAGGAGGAAAAGTTTATCAGAGGGCTTATGGTTTCAGAGGTCTCAGTCCATAGATGGCTGGCTCCATTCCTTGGGGCTCGAGGTGAGGTAGAACATCATGGCAGAAGAGTGTGGTGGAAGGAAGCAGCTGATCAGAAAGTAGAGAGAGACTCCACTCTCCAGATACAAATACATACCCCAAAGTCACACCCCCAATGCCCACCTCCTCCAGCCACACCCACCTGCCTCCAGTTACCACTTAGCTAATCCCATCAAGGATTAATTCTTTGATTAGGTTAAGGATATGACCCAATCATTTCTCTTCCACACTTTCCTGCATTGTCTCACATGTGAGCTTTAGGGAGATACCACATCTAAAACATAACAAGGGCACATGGAGTTATAAGAAAAGGAAGGAGGTTCCCAGGATTTTAACCTCAGTAGCTGGGCAGATACTGACAGCATATTCTCTATTATAAAATAACAGGGAAGACATAAGTGGTGCCTATTAATGGGCCATGCCCACTTCTAAGCACTTTACATGTACTAACACCTTAATAATAACTCATTTAATCCTCTCTATAGTTTAGACAGTTGAGAGTTGGAGAGAGCTATCCTCACTTTATTATTTGAATTTATTTTATTTTGTTTTATTTTTGGTACCAAGGATTGAATCCAGAGGTGCTTAACCACTGAGCCACATCCCTAGGCCTTTTTATTTTTTATTTAGACACAGAGTGTTGCTAAGTTTGAAGGCTGAGACTGGTTTTGAATTTGCAATCTTCCTATCTCAGCCTCCGAAGCCACTGGGACTATAGGCATGCACCACCATACCCAGTATATCCTCATTTTATTGATGAGAAGATTGAGTTACTAAATGTTTCAATAACATGCCCAAAATCCTACAGACAAACAACAACAGAGCCATCTGGCCTAGATCCAAAAATTATTTTTTAATTGCCCACACTTGTGGGGTACAGTGTCATAATTCAACATATGGATATAACATGGCGTGATCAAATCAGGGTAATTAGCATCTGCATCTTTTTAAATATATACCATTTCTTTGTGTTGGGAAACGTCAAATTCCACTTTTCTAGTTCTTAATATATAATAGATTTTCATAAGCTATAAATACCCTTCTGTGTGACAGAACATCAGCACTTATTCCACTTAACTGAATTTTGATACCTGTTATCTAAATTCTCTATTTTGGAGCCCAGCATGGTGGCACATGCCTGTAATCTCAGCACTTTGGGAGGCTAAGGCAGGAGGATCTCAAGTTCAAAGCCAGCCTCAGCAACGACAAGGTGCTAAGCAACTCAGTGAGACCCTGTCTCTACATAAAACACAAAATAGGGCTGGGGATGTGGCTCAGTGGTCGAGTGCCCCTGAGTTCAATCCTGGGTACCAAATTAATTAATTAGTTAATTGATTAATTATCTCCTCCCTCCCCCTAGAGAGGCCTTGTGGCACATGATGAGGACTTAGTAACTTTGCCTGTCAATGAAGGAATAAACAAGTAGATGGAAGGAGAGTCCCCTAAATGTGTCACTTTAGTTTTTAATACAGGGTGGCCAGTGGCCAGAGCATGCTAAGTAGATGTCATCAGTATGCTTTTCTCCATTCTCCACCCAAATTGTAACTTTTTCGCTCTTCTCCTGGACATCATCTCATATGTGGATGTTGAAAGTCATTAAAGGAATTCCTGAGAGAGTGTTTTTAAGACTTCAACTGCTATTAAACGGAATTGAGAAATTCTCTTTCACAATGCTCCAAGAAAATTGACACACGTTGTTAATTTAAGCCTGGACTCCAAGGAGGCCATTCAGTATCATATTCACATTGACTCAATCATCAACTGAATTTGTCATTTATATATTCTCTAACCTGAAGGAGATAATGTGCCAATGCACTCTCTTTCTGCTGAGAGATTCAATGTATCTAGCAGGTAGCTGTCCAGCACGGGATTGCGTTAGTCAGGGTTCTGCAAAGAGAGTCAACAGAAGATAGATATATTTCTATTCAGATATATCTAGATCTAGATCTATAAATCTTATAGATCGACCTCTATAGATCTAGATATATGCATCTAAAATATAGCTCTAGTTATATATTGCATATATCTAGATATAATATAGATCTATATAATGTATAAATATATGTATGTATCTATATAGATAGATGTATATATCTATATTGAAAGACACATACATCTAAATATAGATCTATATAATATATATCTATAAATTTTTGTGTATCTGTGCATATTAAGAGCAAATGAGGGCTGGGGCTCAGTGGCAGAGTGCTTGCATCACGTGTGTGAGTCACTGGGTTCAATCCTCAGCACCACATAAAAATAAATAAACAAAATAAAGATATTTTGTTAAAAAAGAGCAAATGAATTAGGTAATCGTGGAGGCTGATATATCTCCACAATGTAAGTTTCATAAACTGGAGACTCAAGAATGATGGTGGGGAGATCCAGTCCAAGTCTGGGAACCAGAAGTATTAATTATTTAACTCCCATTCTGAGGACAGGAAAAGGTCCATGCTCTAGTTCAGGTAGAGAGAAAATTCTGCCGTCTTCTACCTCTTTGTTGAGGCTTTCAACAGACTGGGTGATGCCCACCCACACTGGGGAAGGCCATCTGCTTCCTCAGCCTATTGATTCCAATCCCAATCTGTTCCCCAAGCACTCTCACAGACACACCCCAAAAAATGATTAGCCAAATATCTGGCTTCTTATGATCTAGTTAGGTTGACACAGAAAATTAACCAACCTGGTGGTTAAGATCACAGATGCACCTAAAACGAACCATTACACTGATAAAGACTGATGGCCTCAGGTGGGTATGGTGGTGCCTACATGTAATCCCAGCCACTCAAGAGGCTGAGGCAGGAAGATTGTAAGTTCAATGAGCAACTTAACAAGCCCCCATCTCAAAATAAAAAAGGGCTGGGAATATAGCTCAGTTATAGAGCACACCTGTGTCCAATCCCCAGCACTCAAAAAAAAAAAATGACATGTTCAAATAGTGGTTTTGCTCTGTGACCTAAAGCAATCAATTTAACTTCTCTGTGCTTAGCTTCCTCTGTAAAACGTGAATAACTAAGGTACCTATTTCACAACATGATTCCGAGAACTGACAAGGTAATGTTTTCACCAGTGTCTGTCACACAGTAAGTGTCATATAAAAGTTAGGATCATTATTTTATATCAAAGTCTCACTATAAAAAACTAGTTGTATCAGGCCGCTAAAGGTATCCACGGCTGCATAATAAATGGTTTGGCTGGATTTGCTTTCATGTTATGAGCATGAAAAAGGAACAATAAGACTACTCTTAGGGCCTGGGGACGTGGCTCAGTGGTAGAGCACTTACCTTGCCTGCGTGAGGTCCTGGGTTTGAGTCCCAACACGGCAAACAAACAAGATTGCTCTTACTACCATTTGTTAGTACTTTATCTTCCCTTGATTTCAGAAGCTCTGTCGTGGAATACTTCCCACTTCTCAAGACAAGTAGAGACAAGTCCTCTCCACTCTCTCAGGGTCCATTTGGACAAAGTATTGACATTCACAAGACCTCTCAGGTCTTTCGTGGCCTCTGCCCTAGACTCCATCTTGGCTTTCATCTGTCTCAGGCTGTGGGGATCAGGGTGCTGTTGTGGCTCCTTCCAGAGGAAACCCACACCCAAGAATCTGTAAGCTGACGGCCACTCCCAGCATCCAACAAGCCCACATTCAGTTCACCAACCCTCTGAGTGAATTGAATGTGACTCCTTGCAGAACATGCAGATATCAAATGCTGGGCTAGGGCAGAGGCTAGTTTATAGGGTTGTTGATCTTATTAGAGATGGAGGCATCTGTGTGGTAAAACTACTAAAGAAAACAATACCTTTTTGGGGTTGAGGGTATTGGGGATTGAGCTCAGGGGCACTGGACCACAGAGCCACATTCCCAGCTGTATTTTGTATTTATTTAAAGACAGGATCTCACTGAGTTGCTTAGGGCCTCGCTTTTGCTGAGGCTGGCTTTGAACTCGTGATCCTTCTGTCTCAGACTCCTGAGCTGCTGGGATTACAGGCGTGCGCCACCACACCCGGCAAGAAAAAAAAATATCTTTTTGCACCATTAGCAGACAGCTATTTTCTTTCTGGGAACATTGAGGAGAAAGATCCCTAAGCATATGTTGTGTCCTACAAAAATAATTCTTTAGGAAACGCAGCTGAACCTACTCTAAGACAACTCTTTAAGCCAAAATCCAAGCTCATAAAGCAGATAAAATTGAAAGATGTTTATTTATCTGGGAAAAGGATTTTTATTTTTAGGTTTAAAGCACATTTTATCCAGGAATTTGTTTAAAAATATAAGCTACAGAAACACATTTAAAATGTGATCTGACAGTGGCTCACAAGGCTGAGGCTGGAGGATTGCAAGTTCAAAGCCAGCCTCAGCAATTTAGCAAGGCCCTCTCTCAAAATAAAATATAAAAAGGTCAGGGGAGGTGGCTCAGTGGTAGAGTAACCCTGGGTCCAATCCCTAATACCAAAAAATAAAATAAGATCTGAGTCACATGAAACTTCCCCCCCCTTTACATTCTGCCTTTCACGCTAAGTAGGAGAATCACTTTGTCCAAGTATCATGTCTTGGTTTGGAAAATGAAGGGTTTGAGGAGATTGGTAAGAATTTTAGGCTTATCTGGGAGCCAAATCCTATGTGAGACTGAAGAGGAGCTTGACACATGAGTTTTTTTCCCTACCTATACATTTGTTCTTTACAATTTCCCTGGTTCAGTTCAAGCAAATAGCAGGTTCTGGACTTCCAAGTCTCCATCAAATTCTGTGGCAGGGCAGAAAACAGGGTTAAGTCTGTGTTTCTGAGGGCAGAGGCATTGAGAATGGGCTGGAGAGGCAAAGAGACAGTTCTGTGAGGCCAGGAGAAACAAGGGCCAGGGTTCCACTGAGGAAATGGAAGACTCCCTGAGAAAGCCAGGAACATCTTAGGAGTCCAGAAAAGGAGTCCTGTTTCCCAAACTTGGTGCTCACACAGCAGCGAGCTGTGTATAGATCAGGCCTTTGGAGATGGTGACCATGGTAGTTTTGTGACTGGCTGCATGAACATGACTAAAGACACTTTATATCTCAGTTTCTAGAAAGGGAAGAATCACAACCACAGCTCCCATGATTGCTTGGGCAGACCTTTTCTTCAAGAATGTACCACCAAGGGGGCAAGAAGGAAGCCAAGTCCAGCCCTGGGGCATGAACTACCTCCCTTCTCCTCACTCACAGGGACAAGTAGCTTGGGCTACTGTGGCCCTCACTCTACATGCATAGTCCAGCTCAATATTCTGAGATTCTAATTTGCTCAGTCTTTTCCTTTAAATGACTCTAGCAGGTGCTGCAAAGGGGAAAAAAATACCTTTAATCCTTTTTTCCTTAAAGATGCACACACAAGTTTCATTATAGGAATAGCATTGCCATGTAGGTCCAAACCTCAAGCACCCCAAAGATAACTGTAAAATAAGACTGCTTCTGTTTTTCACCCTAAGTAACTGATATGTCAATGGAGGTTTGTCTAGGAAAAGGCACAAATAAGGAAAATTAATAATAGTCCCCTTCCTCCCTGGTTAGCAGGGCTTTAGGGAAACAGATTGGGGCGGTATACGGTGGGGTGTGGATATTTCAAGTCCAACACATTTCTCCAGAAACAGACTCTGTTTCAGAAACCCACACTGGCTCAAGCTGTGGGGTTCAGGCGGGCCTTCCTTGCTGGAAGGCCTTGTCCCTCCCTTGGGCCACCAGTTCTGACGCGGCTTGCAGAACTCGTCCTCCCTAGGGCTTCTCCGAAGTCTTGCCTTCGCCCATGACCCAGTCGGTGCGGAGCTCTAGGGAGGCCAGGAAGCGGAAACCATCCTGGAAAATCGTTGTCTTGTCTCCTGCTTGGCCGTGGAAGGCGGACACCTGGTTTCAATGATGTCTTTGTTGTCTGATCAAGTAGGCGCCCTGATTTGCCATTTTCATGAAAATGAGACACCTGCGCTGCAGGCGGTGGCGCTTCCCGTCCACAGCGAGGAGAGGGCAGCCCCGATCTGGGACCCAGGCCCCCAGGGATCCCCTTACAAAAGGCAGCCTGCGTTTCAGAGGGCGCTGGGAAGAAACAGCCCTTTATCTGCACCGGGTCAGGGCCGGTCCACCTCCCCCAGGGCGGCAGGGCCAAGCCCCTGGCGCGTCTCCGAACCTTGGGCGGCTGCCAATCCCCCGCGGTGCCCACCCGCGGTCTCCGTCCCCTTTCTGCGCCCCTAGCAGGGGCTCCCGGGAGCACCGCCCAGCTGGAGGAGAGCCCTGGGTATTTTTTTTTTTTTTTTTTTCCTGTTTTCTGGCTTGAACTAGGCGGGGCAGTTGAATTACAGTCATTATTGTAATTTAATTTCTCCAAACTCAGAGCTATTTTCTTTCCAAATATAATGGGGTCCAGGAAAGGTTCAAAGAATTGGGAAAACTATTCCAAATTCAGAAAGGTTAGAGGGAAAGAGGAGTCACAGGGTGAATGCTACTGCTAATATAATATTTCATAGTAATTGTAATATAAAATTTAGTGTATTGTGTACCTTATAGCATACAATACATATAGAACAATGTAGAGTAATAATCTCATAGTTATGAGTATATTAAATATACTATGTATACATGATAATATATAATGTAGTATCAAAAATGTTCAAAAATAATGTTGATAATCTTAAAAAATAGGAAGACTATTCTAAAGTCAAAATTTTAAGAGGAGGAGTAAGAGACAGGATAAAAATAATTACCACTTTTATAATTGTTACTTATAATAGTATATATTTAACATTTATAGATTTCTATATCATACAATACTGTTTTAGAAGATACCATATGACATGAACATCACTATGCACTTATTATTGATATTGTTGAAGGGAACATTTATTGATTGCCTACCAGGCTAACATTTCAGGGACCTTCTATTGTTTGTCATAATAATCCCCCTGATCTAAGTCCTGCATGGCTTTTTCCTTTTCTTATCTCAAACTACAGTTGTATTGAGATTATAATTCACAAACCATACAGTTGACCCACTTACAGTATGCATCTAATGGCTTTTAGTATGTTCACAAAGTTCACAGTCCTCACAATTTTAGATTTTCATCACCCCAAAAGGAAACCCTGTACCCATTAGCACTAGCGCTCCCACCTGCACTAGGCAACTGTGCTCTGTTTTCTGTCTTTAGACCTGCCTGTCTGGGGCATTTCATACTCATGTTATCATGTACTCTGTGGTCCTTTGTGCCTGGCTTCTTTTTTTTTTTTACTGGAGATTGAACTCAGGGGCACTCGACCACTGAGCCACATCCCCAGCCCTATTTTGTGTTTTATGTAGAGACAGGATCTCACTGAGTTGCTTAGCGCCTCGCCATTGCTGAGGCTGGCTTTGAACTCGCGATTCTCCTGTCTCAGCCTCCCAAAGTGCTGAGATTACTGTGTCCAGCTAGCATTTCTTTGTTTTTAAGATGCATATTCTTTCGCCATATGGACATACTGCTTTCAGCTTATCCATTAATCACTTGGTTGACATTTAAGTTGTTACCACTTTGGAGCTACTACGAATAAGGCTACCATGAGCATCCATGTGTAAGTGTTTTCATTTTGCAGGGTGGGGGTTGGTATATGCTTTTATTTCTCTTGAAGGTACTGTTTTGCCCCATTTTACACATGAAAAAACTGAGGCACAGAGATGTTAAGTAACCTTGACCAAGATCAGCCAGTTAATGCTCTTTGACTCAAACTGAATTCTGTCTTTTAACTTTTCCATCTTTTGCCCTCACGTTTATTCCAGGGAGGGCAGCAATTCCCATCCCTCCTGGGCCACTGAAAAGAAACACAACAGGAAGAATTTCTGCTGAAGCTGAGGATGAACTTCAAGGGTGGTTAGTTAAGCCTGGAAATGATTGCCAAGGGAGGAGCGGATTCCTCTTTGGGGATGAGAAAGCCCCAGTAGGGCCTTTAGAACACAGCAGGGATACCTCCCTCCTTGAATGGGGTTCCACTCAAGGCTGTCCAAATGGCAGGCTACATCCTACATCTGGTGTCCAAATGGTATGAAAGAGGCCAGGCAGTGATTTGGACTTCCCTCACCCCTTCTCATCTCTGACCCCACCCCAGCCACCCTATCCTGTTTTACAGGGCCCGGGTCATACCCAGCAAGACCTCCTAGATCTCCTCCCAGTTCATCCCAGGCCCTGACCTGCTCCCACTGGGGCAGCTAAAGAGGGAGGCAGTTGAGCTGGCCCAGGCAGAGCTGAACCAGGCTGGGTTGGGTGGGGATAGAGGTGATGGAGTTCACAGAGGGAGCCGGAGAAGGGACAGCCAGAGGAGTCTTTTCTAAACACTTGTAGGGCAGGTCAGGGCAGGGAAAAAGATCCACAAAGGCTCCCCAGGGCAGGAGATGTTCATCAGAACACATGGCTACACAGTGAGGCCTCAGCACCTGTGTGGCTTAAGTAGCCAGTGCATTGGATATATTTCTACCCAATATAGTTGTTTAAATCCTACCAAAGAGCAAATCCTGAATCCTAAAATTGTTATTGTACCAATCATGATTTTTTTAAAAAATCCTCTTTTTTTTGAGGGGGAGGAGCTTTAATTATAAGATGCAGTAGAAACCTTTCAACTTTACAGTTAACTTTTCAGCATGTCTTTAAAATTCTACAGATTGGGCCAAACTGTGTTCTCATTTTCACAAGGTGTCCATTGGCCAGGGTGGGTAGTCCTGCCGGGCATTCAGTTTCCCACCCTGCACTAAGGAATAGAATATGGTGGGGTTTGCCAGGGATGGTGGTATACCCCTGTAACCCCAGTGGCTCAGGAGGCTCAGGCAGGAGGATCGCGAGTTCAAAGCCAGCCTCAGCAACTTAGCAAGGCCCTAAACAACTTAGTGAGACCCTGTCTCAATAAAATATTTTAAAAAGGGCTGGAGATGTAGCTCATTGGTTAAGCACTGTCATGTATTAATGAAATCTGTACATTATAAAGCATATAGCCAAGGATAGTTTAACAGAATGAGATTAAAAATAAATGTGAATTGTAAGTTTCACCTTGCACGCTTTCATCTCTAGAGCCCATTAACACAACACCTGCTGAGCTGGTACTAAGTTGGGCTCATTAAATGAACATTCTTAACATGTTAGTTGATGAGACCTGAAGAAGCCGAGCTTCCTTATTAAAGAAAAGTTGAGGCTGGGGATGTAGCTCATTGGCAGACATGCACCCAGCCCTGGGCTCATACCCGAGTACTGAAAAGAAAAGAAAAACCAGCTGGGCACAGTGGAGCATGCCTGTAATCCTAGTGGCTCTGGAGGCTGAAGCAGGAGGATTACAGGTTCGAGGCCAGCCTCAGCAACTTAGCAAAGTCCTAAGCAACTTAGCAAGGCTTTATCTCAAAATAAAAATTAAAACAGGCTGGGGATGTGCCCTGAGTTCAATCCCCAGTACCAAAAAAAGAGAAAGGAAGGAAGGAAGGAAGGAAGGAAGGAAGGAAGGAAGGAAGGGAGGGAGGGAGGGAGGGAGGGAGGGAGGGAGGAAGGAAGGAAGGAAGGAAGGAAGGAAGGAAGGAAGGAAGGAAAGAGAGAGAAAAACTAATCTTGGAAATACCACCCTTGTAGCCAGTCCTGTGCTAATAGTCTTACATATCTAAGCTGATCAATCCTAATAAGGAGATGTGAATAAGGGATATTTTGCTTTTAGTTTGCCCTCAAGGTTTATCTATCTTTCTTCCTTCCTTCTTTCTTTTCTTCCTTCTCTCTCTCTCCCTCTCTCTCTCTCCCCCTCCCTCTTTCTCTCCCTCCCCTCCTTCTCTCCCCCCCCTCCCTCCCTCCCCCTCCCTCTCCTATGCCCCAGTAGCATAAACAAAAGTCATTTGAACCCAGGCTATGCTTGAAATTCTAATTTAGGTGAATGCCAAGCTAAACAGAGGGAGAAATTGGTTCACAGCTTTTTTTTTTCTTCTTCTTCTTCAATTATTAGTGTAGTGTTCAGTGTAGCCAGAAAGAACGGGGAGCAAATTATACCATTTAAAGGGACTCAAGTCTTAAGGCAGCCACACTCCATTACAGTCCCCCTGGGAGTCATAGAATAGTAAATAGTAGCTGCTTGTGAAGCTGTCTGAGATATTTGGATGAAAGGCCAATGCAGAAACATTGAAAAGTGTTAGTTATTATGCCAGTTGCAGGGTGAAATTTTGGATACGTCTACCTCACCCTGTAACCAAATTTTGAAAATCGAAAAAAAGCAATGTGACTGACAATATTAGGTTTGCCTCCTCTGAAAATCTAGTCATGAAGCCAAGCGACACACTTGTGGCAGGGTAGAGAAGTCCTCTACCACCCACCCACAGCCAGGACATTTTAAATGCAGCTTTCTGGGTCCATTGAAAGCCTAAAGAACCCAAGTTTCCAGTCATACTTCTGCTGCTGCCAGCCAGCGATAAGGTTTTAGGCACCATCAACCTGATGAGGGCAGGAGACAGCCTTTCCTAGGTTCCCTGATGGCATGGAGCCACTCATTGGGATGTCCTCATGGTCGACTTTGGGCTCTGAAATGGTCCCTGCATTCCAGTTCTTACCCCACCCCTTACTAGCTGGATGACCAGGACAAGGGACTCAGCATAACTGGGCCTCAGTTTCCTCAGCTGTAAAATGGGAACTATCATAGTACCTCCCTCGGAGAATTAAGAAGAGAGAATGTTCGTAAAGTGCTCGGCACAGCTGATCGGCACCTGGAAACTGGTTTAAATTGGTTCCACCTCTGTTTTTTCAACTTTACAAGAGTATAAAAATGATATGCATTCAATAGAAACTGTACTTTGAATTTAGATCTTTTCGTAAGCTTGCTATTTGCTAGTTGAAAAAACAGAGGCCCAGCTGTCACTTTGACCTGGTTATCCAACTAGTAAGTGGTAGGATGAGAACTGGAACCCAGAAGCGATTCTGGAGCACAAAGTCTTGTTGGGCAGTGGGAGCCAGCCATAGCTCCCAGCCAACCAGGCAGGGGATTACCAGGGAAACCACCCTCAAAGTGGACTGTATAGCTAAGCCATGATGCTCAGTAAGTTAAATGTTTTAAATGCCTTTCCAGTGGTATTTTCAAGTTACAATGGCTTAATCAGGTGGCCTCATTGCAAGCTGCGGAGCATCTGTACATGTTCTTTATTCTGTTGCAAACAACAAGCTATTTCTCTTGCTTTTCTGCTCTCAAGATCAGATTTAGTTGTTTTCCCTTAATTCTTCGAATCCTCTGTGTTTAGTTGGGTTTTTTTTTTGTTGTTTTTGTTGTTGTTTGTTGTTGTTGTTGTTTTGCCTACTCTGACCACATCTCCTTTGTGTGAGCCAGGGGTTGGAAAACATCTTCTGGAATGACCCAGACAGAAAATACTTTCACCTTTGAGGGCCCGTATAGTCTCCGCTGCCATTGTTCAATCTGCCTGTATAGTTCGAAGACAGCCATGGACAGAAAATAAATAAGGAGTGATTGTGTTGCAGTGAATTTTTTTTTTTCTTCAAAAATAGGCAGCAGTAGGATTTGGCCCACGAGTCAAAGCTTGTGGTCTCCTGATTTCAGGCTGTATTCCCTGCCCCTCCCCCAAAGTGAACAGAAACCAGGCAGCAGGCCACGTGAGAGGACCAAGTATTTAGCACATGTTCTGCAGAAGGAGCCAGGGAAATGAGCCTAGCTTGTGTGGGTTTAAAGGAAATGGGAGAAATTGAGTCCCCTCTCCCCCACCAAAAAAAAAGTTGCATAGGCTCTCTCTGCAGAGCAGGATGGTCTCCTAAGTGAAAAGAATGGGGCTCTGAGGGTGGGAATTGGGAAGTGTGACCCGTGCTAGGTGCACATCAGATGTCTGCAAAGGGCTCACGTGGCCCCATGCTCCTATCACACTGGAGCACATTCGCCATGGTTCAATCCTTGGCAGCTGGAGAAGTTCTGCAAATGTCTACACCAAGAGCTTTGAAATGATTCTGGAACCATCCTCTTAAAATAACTCTAGGTTTTGCCATCTTAAGAAGGCGCCAAACGTTCCCAGAAGCCTGCTGAATTCTTCAAGAAATGGGCATTTGAGGGCTGGGGATGTGGCTCAGTGGTAGAGCACTTGAGTAGCATGTGTGAAGCACTGGGTTCGATTTTGAGCACTGCATATAAATAAATGAATAAAATAAGCCGGGTGCGGTGGCTCAAGCCTGTAATCCCAGCACTTAGGGAGGCTGAGACAGGAGAATCGCGAGTTCAAAGCCAGCCTCAGCAATGGCGAGGCACTAAGCAACTCAGTGAGACCCTGTCTCTACATAAAACACAAAATAGGGCTGGGGATGTGGCTCAGTGGTTGAGTGCCCCTGAGTTCAATCCCCAGTACCAAAAAAAAAAA
>PVHX01021546.1:0-29517 GCA_004024805.1 Geosciurus inauris
TGCGCCACTGCGCCTGGCTTACGTCGCCATTCTTTTTTAATATTTTTTTTAGTTGTAGATGGACACAATATCTTTATTTTATTTATTTTATGTGGTGCTGAGGATCAAACCCAGTGCCTCACGCATGTGAGGCAAGCGCTCTACCACTGAGCCACAATCCCAGCTCCTTATGTTGCCATTCTTAAAGAAGGTTTCTATTCAAAACACGTAAGTCCTGAGTTTTTAAACTTGTTTTTAATTCACAATTTATAGGATAAAGACATTAAACAACACATATACACATACTCCAAACAGATCAACGGTCATAACATCATGTAATCCAAGCAATAGCAGCTGGTCTCAAGCCAGTGAAAAGAAGAGCTAGTTAGCATGAGCAGTCAGTGGCAGTCCAGCTGTCACTGACAGGGAGCTACAGGCTAAGGAGCAAGAGGATGGCTGTCTCATTTGTGAAGGGGCATGGGTGGCTCAGTGACAGAGCTGGAGAAAGCACTGATGGGCAAGGGCACATGCTTGAGGAGACAGTGGCTTGCACTTCATCTCCAAGGCTGGCTAGAGAGATGAGAAGGCCTATCTGCCTGTCAGGAATGGCTGCATTGGAATCAAAGAAGTGAGAAGGTAAGAAGAAGCTACTCAAAATGCTTATCGAGGCCTAAGACACTATGAGAGGAGGCTTCCTGTGTGTTACATGCACTGCATCTTCAGACAGCCTCAGATAGGAAGCCTAAGTTCGGAAATATTAAGCAACTTTCCCAACATAATGCTAATAGATAGCAAAGCAGCGGTCAGTACTAAGATGTATCACCAGCTTTTCTCTAGCTATGTGACACTGAGCTACTCAGAACATACCTGCTCTCATCTTCCCCAAGAAGGAAGGAATATAGGCCTGGGATTGGTCCCGATTTTATATTTAAACACCTTTACTGAGAAACAATCCACATGCTATACAGTTTACCTATGTAAAATGTATAAATTGATAGTTTTTAGTATATTATTTTATAAATACTAAAATATGTATATTTATGTAAAGCAGAAAATTTGCCATTTTAACTAATTTTTAAGTGTTCATTTTACTGGCAGTAACAGCAGTCACAATGTTCTGCAACCATCTTCACTATTTCCCAAACTTTTCGTTGGTACAAATAGAGACTCTGTACCCAATAAGCAACATGTGTTTATTTTATATTTTATTTTATTATTTATTTGTTTGTTTGTTTGTTTGTTTATTTTGGTGCCGGGGATTGAACTCAGGGGCACTCAACCACTGAGCCACATCCTCAGCCCCTCAGCTGGCTTTAAACTCGCAATTCTCCTGTCTCAGCCTCCCAAAGTGCTAAGATTACAGGCATGCACCACCATGCCTGGCTTATTTTGTATTTTATTAATAATCATATAATGATTTTTAATAAATCATTACATTAAATCATTAAATACTTTACAGTTTTGGTATCAGTGTTCATGGATTCAGTCAGACGCATAAGACTTTGAAGTTGGGAATAATGTTGATTTCAGCTCAAGAGGTTTACTTCATTTAAGGGATCTCTGCACAGGGAAACACATGAAGAAGCAGTTCATCTTCTGAGTACTCAACTAATAATCATTCATCATGTGGGTTCTAGAAGATGGGAATGGTTTCATATAGGTTGTATTCAATAACTACCTGCTCATAGGCCTATATGTTTGTGCAATTCAGAGTCTGGTGTTTAATCACTGGTTAATTAGATACTGCAGTGAATCAAATCTAAATCTCCAACACCAAACAATTTATTTTTAAAAGACTAAAGCCTGTACACTTTATTTTAACTGCTAGGCAAAAGTGGTGAATGAATAATTTGACTCAGTGACTATAGGAAATTGCTATTTAATTAACAAAGAAGAAGAAAGCTAAGGTGGCCTTATAGAGAGGCTGCAGAGAATAGATGACAAGGATTTTAATTTCCCAGAGTCACCTTCTATTTGGTTAATTTTTGTGTCCCCATAAGATAAAAAGGTCAGTAATTATTGCTTTAAAGGGGGGCATCAAGCGTGGGTCTGCTTGATGAGTTGGAGTCCAGAGAGACTAGGAAAGGGGTCTCCAGGGAGGAAGACAATATGGGGTCTGTCTGGATGGTGGCGAACCACGGGGCCACTCTCCCCAGACCCTGGGGTGTAAGTAAAAAATCTGCTCTGCCCCAGTGAGATGCAGAAACACCGGAGCGAGATGCAGAAAACACTGTTTATTCCAGGAAGTACAGAAGCTTAAATACACTCTTGGACCAATCAGATCCAAAGGTTACAAACAAAGGGGTGCTCTCTGTCAAGAGCACAGTCTGTTAGCATAGAATGGGGAAAGATGGAGGGGAGGGGTTGAAGGTATTAGAGAGTACTCCTACGTATCCCCCTTTCTACTTTTATTTGAAATGTCAGTGGGGTCTGTATGGCCCCCATAAGCAAGCATGTTGGAGGGATCTGTGATAATCTCCTCATGGGAGAGAATCATTCTGCTGGATTTTCCAGACTCCTACATGCTGCAAATGATAGTGGGGGTGGGGAGTGCAAACAAGGCTGTAGTCTGTCTTAGGTCATGCTCCTCTGAGCACCTTTATTGTCAACTCTATTAGATCTATCCAATTGGGTTATTATTGGGCTCAGTGTTCTAAGGCTTCTTCTGGTTCTTCTCTTTGTCACACTAAACAAGCTCTCAGTTCGTATCATTAAAGAGTCACAGCAACACAAGAAATTCTTGCCACATGGATCGTAGCCCTCAAGAACATATAAGAAGCTCGCCCACCTCATCTTCGCTGGAAATACAAGGCTTTGCAGCTTTGACAGATCCTAACCCCAAACCCCTTCCCTTCCAACCCCTCCCAACCCCATCACCCCTTCTATTGGGAGAGAGCTCCTTTTGGGGCATATGCATACAGGCTGGCTAGCCAATGACTGGTAAGATGCTCAGAGGAGCACAACCTAAGACAGGGTGCAGCCTTGTTTGCCCCCTGTCTTGCACATGAGCTGATAGTCAATGATGGGTAAGATGCTCAGAGGAGCACGACCTAAGACAGACTACAGCTTCACTTGCGCCCCTCCTCTATCATATGCAGCATGTAGGAGTCTGGAAAATCCAGCGGAATGATTCTCTCCCATGAGGAGATTATCACAGATCCCTCCAACATGCTTGCTTATGGGCCATACAGGCCCCACTGACATTTTAAATAAAAATAAAAAGGGGGATATGAAGGAGCACTCTCCAATACCTTCAACCCTTCCCCTCCATCTTTCCCCATTCTATGCTAATAGACTGTGCTCTTGACAGAGAGCACCCCTTTGTTTGTAACCTTCGGATCTGATTGGTCCAAGAGTGTATTTAAGCTTCTGTACTTTCTGGAATAAACGGTGTTTTCTGCATCTTGCTCCCGTGTTCCTGCTTCTTGCTCTGGGTGTTTCTGTGTCTCACTGGGGCAGAGCAGATTTTTACCTATGCCCTGGGGCCTGGGGACAGTGGCCCCATGGACTGTCACTGTCCTGAGAGACTCCATTTTGTCTTCCCTGGATACCCCTTCTTTTCCATCTCTCTGGACCTCCAACTTGTTGAGTGGACCCACGTGGCACCCTCACCCCTTAAAGCAATAAGTAATACCTATGTGGTGCTGGTAGAGACGAAATAAATCAATTACATAGGCAAAGTATTTAAAACTATGCTTGGCATAAAATAGTGATTCATAAATATTATTGTAAAGAGTAGTCACAACCAGAGATGAAGATGATGCAGGTGGCTTCTTGATGGTGTGGCACCATTCCATTCCCACTCACTCTTAACTGACTTTCTTCTATCTTTGTAAAGTGAAATAGTAGCCCTCTCATGGAGTCAAGGAAATAAGGAAAGACCATCAATGTTTTGTTAAGGCATCCTTCTTGCTTTCTCCAGGCTTAAAACAACTACCATCTTTGAGTAAGTCCTTCTCTATCCTTTTCATTGTTATTAGCCTTTCCTCCCTTCAGGAGAACTTGGATTGTACTTTCAAAGTGCATGTTTGAGTGACTGCCTCTATGCTAGATGAGTGCAGGGTCTGCAAAGACCCAGACACATCCCACTGACATTTAGAATCTTTACTTCCAAGGATTATGACAGTCTTCCAACATCTCTTGAAATTCCTTTCCCAATTGTAGGGAAGATAGAACATCACTGTAACTTTTAAATTTACAGGGCATTCTTTGATTATTCCAACTGACTCACAATGTATCAGCAAACATGGGCCTTTGGGAAGTTTGGTTTTGTTGGTGCCAACAGCTGAGGTAGAGTTCAGACCCTGATGGATCTAGGTTGGCAAAGACACAGCCTGAGCCACGGCTGTGTCTGATTGCCCTTCAAGCCACATGTTTCTTTCCTTACAGATACTTAGCATTGGTTTATGGATTTGCTGAAGGTCAGAAGTACCAGAGTGGGAGGAAAGTGATGGGGTGGTATTTTATGATAGTTTCCCGATTTGAGCTAGAAATTGGTATGCTGTGATTCCCAATGGCACAAAATGATGTCTTTCTTTATGACAGTGATTCTGAAATTGAGCTCAGCAGAAAAAAAACAAAAAAAACAAAACAAAACAAAAACAAAAACAAAAAAACCTTGGCTTGAGTTTCCAAATATCTGACATAACCGTACATGGACAATACTTTTAAATATCAGCAATTCAACAATCTAACTTAAACATTATGGTGTTTTTAACCCTACCTAAGATGACTTCTTTATTGTTCATGAGATGACCAAAAGGTCATTTGAATTTTTAATCTGAATATTTGATCTGAGAGGTAATGTTTGCCATATATCTTAGAAGATGACATACCAGTCTACTTCCCTAGGGAACTGAGAAACTTAAAGGTTGTGGTATGAGTCAGCCTAGGCTTTTATAACAAAATACCACAGACTGAATGGCTTAAAGCATGCACACAGGCATGTGCATACACACACACACACACACACACACACACACACACACACACATACACGTTTGTTTTCTTACAGTTCTGGAGTTTGGAAGTCAGATCCAGGTGGCAGCACAGTCAGATTCTGTGTGGGTTCTCTTCCTTGGCTTGCAGAAAGCTACCTTTTCCCTGTGTGTGCGGAAGAGAGAGAGAGCAGGAGCCCAAGTGCGTTTGCAAGAACAAGTTCTCTGGTGTCTCTTCTTATAAGAGTACTAATTCGTATCAGGAGGCCCCAACCTCGTGGTTTCATCCAACCCTAATCACCTCCCAAAATCTTAAGGCTTCAACATGTGAATCTGGGGTCAGGGTAGGAGACACAATTCAGTCCATAGCAATTACCTGGGCATCTCCTTTGATTGTCTTATGTATCATCATCTTTCTTTCTTCCCTCCTATTTCCCCCCTTCCTTCCCTTCTTTGCTTTATAATTTCTTCTGTTCTCTCTATCTCTATCCCTATTCCATCTCTATCTCTCTATCTCTTTCCACTAAAACTTCTGTGACAACATGCTTTAAGAAAGAGATATTTTGGGTGGAATTGAATAGGCAGATATGTTTCACCTAGCTTGAAATGGTTAGAGAAAAACTGGAGTCAATACTAAAAAATTAATTCTGGAATTTTCAGTTTGCCTAGAAAGATGAGAGATGTAGCTCACATTTTATGAAAGGTAATACTGTAGGGTAAAGAGTTCAGGATCTGGAGTAAGCCATTTGAGTTCAGGTCCTGGCAGTCCAGGCCCACTTCCTATGTGACCTTAGACAATATTTTTTGACCTTGAACAATTTATTGTATATTCCTGTGCCTCTAATTCCTCACATATAAAGTAAAAGTCATTCTAATCTTTGCCTTATAGAGTTGTATTAAATATGCTAACACAAATAAATTTCTTAAAACTATGCCTTGTGTGTAGTAAGTAGTATATGAGCAATGGCTCTTGCTAGCCTTTCCTGGCAACATTGGACTGGAACTTCATTTTTCCACAGTCCATCTTTTGCTTACTGATTTGCCATCACTGAGGTCATTTTCCATTTATTATAAGGAAGACCTTATTTCTTTGTAAAAGGGACATATGTATTTATGGGATATATATATATATATGTATACATGTATTTATATATATATATATATATATATACACACACATATATATTTATTTATTTTTTATTTTTTCCACTTGGTTTTCATAGGCATTTGGTTTGTATTCCTAGAGTCTATAGGCATTTGACTTTTCTTCCCTTGATTTAGGAAGAAAACTATAATTATAGAAAAACATGAAACATTGGACAAAGCACTAATTCCAAAATTAGAAGATCTTGATTCTGTTTCCAGTACTGTGATTATCTTCCACTGCAATGATTATCTATATACCTTTGGGCATGTCAGAATTTTTCTCTTGGGCTGTATTTTCTCATTTGAAGAAAGAGATAATCCACATTTTGTCTGCCTCACTGGATTTTTTTTTAAAGTTAAGCCCTTTTATTTAAAAAAGAGAAATTCTAGGTTCACAACAAAATCGAAGGCACAGAGATTGCACATATGCCCCTATCCTGACCCCTGCTTTATTTACTATCAGTATCTCCCATCAGGAGACACATTTGTAACAACTGGTGAACCTATTTTGACCCATCATGTTCACCTAAAGTCCTTTGTTTACATTAGGGCTCATTCTTACTATTATGCATTCTATTAGTTTGGACAAATACATAATGGCATTTATCTATTATTTTAGATAGTAGCAAACAGCAATTTAGACAGAGCACTTTCACCACCCTGAAAACTCACTGAATTTTTATAAGTTCAAGTCAGAGATCACATAGGTTCAAACTTTAAAAAAAATATTCAGTATGACAAATGCAAAATAGGCATATTTCTGATACATTGACCAACTGGCCACCACTGCTGCTGTTATAGTCCTTGATCCCTGCAACGTCAGGAGACTGGCTTGGTAAAATTGTTCTGAAGGTTGTCTTTCCAGTTTCTGGAGAACTTGCCCACAGGTGTGCTTTTATGTGGAGGTAGGCTTGCTTGTCCTAGTTGTTCTTGGTTTTCTGGAGAGATGCCAATTTACTTGATTTAGGGACAATATGAAGACTCAGGTCATCTTAATGGCATTTTCAAGGATATATGTCTTGAGAAAGTTACCTGGGAAATTTTAAGGCTTCTTGCACAAGGAGAGGGTAGCCCAAGAGAAACTGTTCCAGAGGTAAACTTCTATGATGAGTGGATAGAAATACCTGAATATGTGAAGATCATTAGGCCTTTAACTGTCTCTATAGATGGGAAAACCAAAGTCTAGAGAAGAAAAGTGTCTTGCCTAGTAACACAGTTAGTTAATAGGAAAAGTAAGACAGGGCAGAGGCTTGGCTCAGTGGTAGAGTACTTGCCTCGCCTGAGTGATGCCCTGGGTTCAATACCCAGCACTGGGGAAAGGGGGAGGTAACAAGAATGGAATATGACTCTTGAATGTCAAACCAATATTCCTGGTCCAACAGAGTAGAACAAATATGCTCCTTGGAGTACATGGACCTGGAGTGAAATACTAGGTTCTCATTATTTAGTATCTGATGTCTGTCTCTATGGTGGTTGGGAGAAATGAGATAAGATGCACACAGTCTTTGACACAGAACATTGATCAATAATATTGGTTATCTTTCTCCATTCTTTTTCCTTTTAAAATTTACACAGGGAATGGGACATGGCTTTATTTATTTATTTGTTTGTTCATTAGTTCATTCATTGATTCTCTTCCTGCATCTAACCTTTCCTCAGCTTTTTCTAGGAAATTCTTATGTAATAAGTCTGGATAGATTACATCATTTTATTAAGATCATGTTTTGTATCTACTTGTATTTTCTGCCCAGACTCTGGACTCTAATTCAATCTTCTATTTACCATCCAGACCCTGCACTCTAATTCAATAACAATGATGCTGAGTTTGTCTGTGTTTATTTTCAATCCACATGCAGATGGAGGCTGGTGGTATGTAGAGAACCATTATGCCACATCAAGTTTCATTTTAAAGTCCATAAGTCTACCTTTTTAAAATAAAAACAAGCTACTTCTCCAGCCTGGGGACATAAATCATGCATTTTTATTACCTCAAAAGACCACCAGAAGATGAGCGCTAATATTTCAAAGGTGACAAGCAATTTATATGAATGAATCACAATTTAAGTCCCATTATACTTGAACTGATAGATACTGCAGTAAGGTTTATGGATGTTTCTTTAACAATATTTTAAAATAATATAAAACACTAAGGCATTTTGCTTACTAATTTCTGATCCTATAGAAGGTACTCAATAATGTTGAGTAACTGAAGTAGAGGATGTATCAAAATGTGAGTTCCAGCTGGAAGCAGAAGGCATCTACCTGTTTTGGGGTCTTGGGTCACTAGAGCTTAAAGTGTGAAAATGTTAGAATTTGATTTAAAAGAGCCAAAGAAGCAGGGATGCATGGGGCAGTGTTGCCTTTTAACAGAGTGTAAAACCAGAACAAATGTCACGAACAGCATTGTATATGGGCATAGAATTGGGAGAGTTGTTTGTTTCTACACATCTGTGAAGCTCAGAGAAATGAACATAGTCATCGTGTTGAAATGTTACAAAGTGTTAAAACTGACACAGTGAAAACAATGCCAACTTTGGAGTTCAAAAGCTTGAATCCAGATACAAGTTTTTATGCTGACTGATTCTGTGCCTTGGGAAAGTGATCTATTTATTAATCCTTGTGCTTTATTTTAATCATAATGGCATGGGGATCTCTACCTCCCAGAGTAATCAAGAATAAGTGGAAGGATGGGTGCTCCCTGTAGAGTACCTAGCATGGTATCTAATATGTAAAAACAAGAGATAGAGTGTTTACCAAGTGTCAGGGGACTTTCCAGCTTTATTCTATGAGGCATGTACTATATAGCCTTTTCTCATCACAGTATCACCCTGTACCCAAAGAGGTAGTCGTTATATCCATCTACCTTTTCCAGCAGACATCAATTTAATTCTTTCCAGATAAGTTACCTATGCTGATTCAGACCTTCGACTTGAGCCTGGACTTCAGTGTGTTCAACATCCACCATGAGGTTCAGCCTCAGGCTTAGCCCTTCTTGTCTCCTGGCTGTGGGATGACTATCACATTTGGAGAGACCATTGCTCAAGAGTATTACTTTAGGCAGAGCACAGCCACCACCTGGACAAAGGCCAGACCACACTGCAGGCCTGTGGTTAGAGTCCTCAGTATGTTGGGTCCACTCATTTTCACTCTCTGATTATTGGTTCATTCTTCAATAGGGAGTTATGGTTTTTGTTTTATTCGATTTTATAATTATTCATTACCTTTCAGAGCCTTTTGTTTTCCTTGACTAAAAAAGCAAAATTTGTCCTTAGCTCATTCTAAAAATCTTAGTTGTGTGCTATTTCTTGAGATTGTTTTCTCAGGCTATCCCAGCTCTCTAAAGATGGTAATTCTGTTTTGATTCTCTTTATAATCAGATTTCCTTTTGAAGCACTCTTGAGTCCTATTGAAACTCTCTGCTAGGCTATGCCTTTCCCTGAGAATGGAGAGAGAATTTTTATTTTGGCAAAATTGTCACCATTCCATCTCCATTCAAATCCTGAAGTCATGGAAGTTGTGAATTCTGTCCTTTCTTCCATCATCTTATCTCAAGAGACTCAGCTGGATGACCCCACTATTCTTTTTTTTTTTTCCTTCCCACCATATGTCTCTCAAGGTAATTTATATATGTGTTGGTCACATGATGGGTAAACAACTAAGATAAGTTTGTGGTAGTTTAATTTTCTGGTATGTTTTTCATATTTTTGAATTTGTTATTGCTGTCTTTTTTTATAGTAAATAACTATAAGATATGCAGAAGCCAAAATTACAAATGGTTATGAACTGGGAACAGAAGCCAACACTGAGACATATCTGCAGAACAGCAAGGATGTGTGGCCATAGAGGACTTGTAAAGAGCAAGGGTTGGAATAATCTATGTGAGAAATTCTCACTGGAGTTTTCTAATCATCCCCTTGTCTGTTTTTGGAAAATATTTTTAATTCAAGTTGTTAAAGACCTTTGAAACAGAGAGGTAGCTTGGTCTTTTTGGTTAAAATAAGCATGTTAAGCCAAGTCACTTTTTCAAAGCTAGATGATGTGAAAGCCTCTCAGAAGTTACATGGTGGCCTAAGGGAAATGAGCCAAGAGATTCCTCTGGGAGGAGTTGACCAGGGTCTATGACAGGGAAGCATTCATTATAGTCAGCAGGCTGGTTGTCAGCTGTGGCCCAGGGTGAAGATTGAATTGCCTCTAAGGCAAGTCCTAGCTAGTTTCTCATCTTAAAGAATGGCTGGGCATCCCAGCAGAGTGAGCTGGACTTAGGCGTGACTGTGTCTCTGTGAGTAAAATACCAATGTAATTTAGCCTTCATCTTGCCCTGCTCCAATCAATTTTCTTCACTACAGCTGGAGTGATATTTTAAAAACAGAAATTGGATGGTGTCACTACACTGATTAAAGTTCCAAGCTCCTTCACATGGCCCACAAGGCCTGGCAGGATCTGGCCTGAGTTTACCTTTCTAGATTCATTTCAGGTAGACAATGCTTCTTCCTGTAACTAAGTTTTCTCAGGCACTCTTCTCTGAATGAATGTTTTTTCTCTCCTCTTTATCTGTTTCACTTCCATCTCAGGTCTCAGATGAAGCTTCACTTCCATAGAGAATCCTTCTCTGACCTCTCTGAGGAGTTCAAATCCCCTTGTTAAGAGCTCTCCTGTCCTTGGTGGAATAGTGACAGGTTTTGCTCAGTGTCATGCTAGGCTGTGTGGTCCAGGATGGCATTGTGTTCATCTCTCCAGGACAGGGATCAGTAGGTGGCTGATCAGATCAATTCATGAGTACCTCATTCTCTCCCTTCCTAATTCTACAGAGACAAAACTTTAGCCACTAGAATATCACTTCCGGATTCACACCCTCATTCTCTACTTGGTGAATTCCTGTTTGTCTTTTAAGATCAAACTTCACAGTCCCCTTCTTTAAGATTCTTTTCATAGTCCTCTGTGCTAGTCAAGGGAGTCTCAGTGGCATAAACCAACTAGGACATCTATCTAGGTCATGCAGCATGTTGATCATGCTTGTCTGGGGACCTGCTTCTCATTCAGGGACCTAGACTAAAAGAGTCTTCATCTCTGTGTTTCCATGAAACAAGAAAATGTGATAAGCCATAAGCTGGCTCTGTCTTTTCACCTAGAAACCATATACTTCCATTCATATTTCATGAATGGAATGTATGGATATAGCCATGTTTAAATGAGAAGAGAGTGGGAAGTACAATTGTGCTGTATGTGCAGAAGTTGGAAACCTGGTAATGTTCATAGACAATACAAATGCTACCCAGCATTTTCCATGCATGTCTTTACTTGGTGTTCTCAACTTGTCACTTTCATGAATTTATTCCTCCACCCTCCTTTGATCACACCAAAGACCTTATAATCAACAATAGCAAAATCACTTTTAGAATCTTAATGTGGAGCACACGACTCTACCAGGAAGCAACTCTGAGATGGAGACCACACAGGAAGCAGTTGACTGCCTGAGTTATTTCCTTAATTTCTGGTGTTTTGTTCTTATAATATGATTGTGAGGATCTTGTTAACTGTGGATCTTCTCCTAGGACCTCAATTACCCAGCAGTAACTTTTATTTATAGGCTGACAGGTCTTTAGCACCAAAAAGAATATGATGTTATTCTAGAGTGTTTTTATTAGGAAATACATCAACCTGCTTTTCTCTTAAAAGTAAATAGATAAATGGGTTTTCTAGTGACTCAATGTAGCCATTTTTTTTTTTTTTTTTTTGGTACTGGGGATTGAACTCAGGGGTACTCAACCACTGAGCCCATCCCTAACCCTATTTTGTGTTTTATGTAGAGACAGGGTCTCACTGAGTTGCTCAATATAACCATTTTTATTCTTGGCTTCTGTACATTAAGGACATTAGGATATAAATGATTATCTCAGTGGAAACACTGTATTTGACTAATTATCATTTCAATGTGCTGTCATAAAATAAATCTTGATGAATAAGAGGTCAACTTCTGAGTTCAAATCCAAGGTCCAGCATGTTTTAGTGGGATGAATTTGTGTCAGAGATTTAACTTCTGTGAACCTGTTTTCTAGACTATTTATTTCTTTTTACTAGGGATTGAACGCAAGGACACTTAACCACTGAGCCATTTCCCCAGTCCTTTTTATATTTTATCTAGAGACAGGGTCTCTCTCAGTTGCTTAGGGCCTCAGGAAGTTGTTGAGGCTAGTTTTGAACTCTAATCCTCCTGCCTCAGTCTCCCCAGCCACTGGGATTATAGGCATGTACCTCCATGCCTGGCTGTTTTGTAGACTTTAAAATAGGGGGAATGTGTGTACTTTGTTTTTGGATTGCATATGGATCAAATTAGATGATGCCTTTAAAGATAGAAAGCAGTAGGTTCAGAACTGACACTCAGGACAATGTGATGAGATATTGGGGCTTGGACTAGTTTAAATGCAAGTCATCAGCTGATAACCATCAGAACCAGAACTAGAAATCATATTTTCTATCTTGGATTCCTGTGCTGTACTCAAATCCCTTCCTCTCTCTATCAAATGTAAGCAGCTTGTGTAAGATGAACATAAATCCATTTTTTAAAATACAATCTACAGAAAAGGCCAAACTCTGTATTTATGGCTGTGGGTTATTTTAATCCTTACCATGAACTTTTATAAGAAAGCAGATGCTGATCTGACCTCTCTTCCAAAGAGAATAATATATTTTGTGGAATCAGCCCATTATTCTATCACATGGGAGAGATCTCCAGGTCAAGGGATGAAAGACATTAATTTGCATCAGACAACAGCTGCTGTCCGTATCCACAGTACAACATGGGAGAAACTGGCTACAGCATCATTTTGTAACAGATGGATTAAAGCATGTCTTAGTAAGACACATAAACAGAGAGCAGCCAGATTCCCTTGATCTCTCTGATAAAAGCTGCACCATGTACCGTGGATGCCCAATAAATATTAATTGGTATCAACTTCATGGACACAGAACTCCTGAGTTTGGACATTTAAATAGAGCATCCTCCTTGGTGAGAAATTAATAATTGATTCTTCCTTCATACTTCTGGGGTTTTTAACTCTTCTGTCTCACCATGTGTCTTTTCAAGAAATACCTTCAGCATAGGACAGGATTTTGTGTCTCAGCTGAATTTGCACTTAAGTTTTTGTGTTTAATACATCCTGCTTTTCTTCTTGACTTCACTGGACATTCATCTTTTGTAACTGTATTGCAATATGATTACACTCTGGTTCAATTATTTGATTAATCATGACATTGCTTTTTTTTCTCTCTCTCTCTCCTTCAGATATTGATGAATGTGCAGCTAAGATGCACTACTGCCATGCCAACACTGTGTGTATCAACCTGCCAGGGTTGTATCGCTGTGACTGTGTCCCAGGGTACATTCGTGTGGATGACTTTTCTTGTACAGGTGAGAATTAAGAAGCATTTCCCCCTAATTTATCCCATTGATTCACCATATTTATGTTGCATTTAGCTCCTGCTGCACAAAATTGTTTTTACTTAAATAATTCTCTTTTATTATTTCACCCTCACCTTTCAAGAAAAATATAATAATAAAAGAAATTTTATCTGCATGATTGATTTCCACTCTCAGTGTTTCTGCCTGTTTGTGTGAGTACACATACATGGGTATGTTATTTGGAATTGAAGTCTCAGTTGCCTATGGTAACACCAAAGTACTTAAAGGTATCAGTTTTAAAAATAGAAAGTATCAAACCATTTTCTTTCCATCACAAGAAAAACTTTCTGTATGTAAGAATATGTGCTTTGGGAAAGATGGGCATTAAATTAGAAAGGGTGGTGGGAGTGTTTCATGGTCAGGGAGTAGACATGGGAGCCAGTCAAGATTACTTTAATATTTGCTTATTTTCAGTGTCCCATCTCTTCTCACTATGTCCCTCTGCCTCTCACTAAACTGTAATGCCAAGGACAGTCACTGCCTCTGTGTGAGTTCTTTTGGCTCTGTGGGGCATCTGGTTTGTAGTTCCAAAGCATTTCTAATCATGTATCTGCAGATATCAACCTTCCATTGGTTTGGGCTGTTAGAAGATTCCAGTCTTTCTTCTCTTGGATTAAATGTATTCAAATGCATACTTGGCCCCCTATACAAAAAGGACTTCTTGAACTCATGGTTTCAGTTATGTTGAACCATTTCCTAACTCCTCCTGCATCTTTCTGTCCTAATGGCATTGGCATATAAAAATTGCATTATTTAATTAGAATGAAATGCTACTTTTTTAAATGCATTTTTCTGAATGACCTTTACAGAAGTACAAAAAGTTATGAAAACCCATATGTCCAAATTCCTTTGTCATTGATTGTATGTTTACAAAGTTGCTTTCTCTAGGTGAAGGGATGGAGGGCTCAGATTGATGGAGGTTTCTGAGGGTACATAACGTCTAATGCCATTTACCTTTTACATGGTAAAAATTCTTAGGGAAACATGAGAGGTTTTATAAACCTAGCATGCTCAGATCTAAATTTGTAAAGGTTTAAAATTCTTTTGGACTTGTAAACAAACATGATGTAAAACTCTGAGGTTATAAGTGACTATCACTCTCTTCTTAATTTAAATGGAATTCACAACTTATTTTAACCCTAAGATTATTAGAAATCAGTGCATCTCCTCCAGACACAATAGCTTGGTATCATATAACTAAGGAAACCTTAAGGAGAGCCCTACTATATGGAAGGTCTTGTTGAAATTATATCAGAATGTCACCTCTACTCTTAGGTTTTCATTGAGGAAGGGGAAAACAAGTTGGTGCTTTCTGAATTTCTATTAAGGACAGATGCTCTGCCTGGTAGTTTGTATATGGAATGAAATGGGCAATGTAACTATCTTAGGAACTGGCTATTTCTTATAGAAAGTGAACTCTGTTTTTTGGAATAAAAGGCAACAGTGTAGTTATCAGTGGGCACCCAAGCACCCATCCCTCTCATATACACAAAAAACTAAATAATCCTGCAGGGAAATAAAATCTATATTGTAAACACATACTTTTTGTTTTTTTGTGTATGTGTGTGTGTGTTTTGTCTGAGAGGGAATAGCAAAGTTAGAAATTACAAAAGAAAGAAAATTAGGTGGAGGAGAGAAACCAATCAAAACAGAAGGCAGGCTGCTGTGGGAGGAGAGATGGAAGGATTTTTTAAGAGTAGCAATATTTCTCTTGATATAAATCTAATTCTCAATTTTATTTCTTGGCATATGTATTTCAAATTTATTCTAATTACGTATACATGACAGCAGAATGCATTTTGATTCATTGTACACAAATGGAACACAAATTTCATTTCTCTCATTGTACATGATGTAGAGTTGTACCATATGTGCAATCATACATGTTCCAAGGGCAATGATCTCCATCACATCACACCATCATTCCTACCCCCATGTCCCCTCCCATCACCTCCCTCCCCTTTGACCAAAGTTCCTCCATTCTTCCCATACCCCCTCCCACATTATGGATTAGCACCTACTTATCAGAGAAAACATTAGGCCTTTGGTTTATTGGGATTGGCTTACCTCACTTAGCATGATATTCTCTAACTCCTTCCATTTACCTGCAAATGCCATAATTTTATTCTCTTTTAATGCTGAGTAATATTCCATTGTGTGTGTGTGTGTATGTGTGTGTGTGTATATATATAATCAATCAATAAATAGGATGGATTCAAACTAAAAAGCTTCTTCTCAACAAAAGAAATAATCAATAACTTGAAGAGAGAGCCTACAGAATGGGAGGAAATCTTTACCACACACACATCAGATAAAGCACTAATCTCCAGGATATATAAAGAATGCAAAAAAATTAACATCAAAAAAATTAATAACCCAATCAATAAATGGGCTAAGGAACTAAACAGATACTTCACAGAAGAAATACAATTGATCAACATTTGAAAAAGTGTTCATTGTCTCTAGTGATTAGAGAAATGGAAATCAAAACTACTCTAAGGTTTCATCTCACTTCACTCAGAATGGCAATTATCAAGAATACAAGCAATAATAAATGTTGGCAAGGATGTGGGGAAAAAGGTACACTCATACATTGCTGGTGGCACTACACATTGGTGCAACCAATCTGGAAAGCAGTATGGAGATTCCTCAGAAAACTTGGAATGGAACCACCATTTGACCCAGCTATCCCACTCCTAGGTTTATACCCAAAGGACTTAAAATCAGCCTACTACAGTGACACAGCCACATCAATGTTTACAGCAGCTCAATTCACAATAGCTAAACTGTGGAACCATCCTAGGTGCTCTTCAACAGATGAATGGATAAAGAAAATGTGGTACGTAAACATAATGGAATATTACTCAGCATTAAAAAAGAATGATATTATGGCATTTGCCAGTAAATGGATGGAGTTGGAGACAATCATGCTAAGTGAAATAAGCTAATCCCAAAAAACCAAAGGCCGAATGTTTTGTCTGATAAGTGGATGCTAATCCATTAGGGGTAGGGGAATAATGAAGGAACTTTGGATTGTACAGAGGGGAATGAGGGTGTGGAGGTGGGAAGGATGGTGGATGTGCCATGTTCAGCTGAGGAAGGAGAAGTTATGCTCCATTTGTGTACAATGTGCCAAAATGCATTCTATTGTCATGTATAACTAATTAGAACAAATTAAAAAATAAAGAAATAAAAAAGAGTAGCAATGTTTCAGATGTGGCTTATCCACTGTTTGTCGTACAATATATAATGTTGATCTTTCTCATGACCCAGAAATCCTCAATAGCATCCACCTTCCCCTAATGCTGGGTGAGCATTGCCCACTGGCAATGTTCTCCTGGCAGTCAACAGAAATGGTACCTGTGATTTGGGATGTTAGGATGGAGGAGGCAGGGGAATCATCCTAGTGGAACCATTCCTGTCCCTCCTGATGCACCTCAACTCCCACTGCCACACATTTACTTAGCCACATTTACATCTCTCTCATCACTGGCTCTCCTCAGGAACTTCCTAAGTCTTAATGGGGATGTTGGACTTCCTTAGGTCATACAGAAGATAAGATCTTCTTCATCTCAAAACACTCCTTGGATTCCAGGTTCCTTCCAAACTACTTCCTGCCTCATTTTTTTTTTTCCTGCTTCTCTTCACAGCAGAACTTAGTTTGTTGGTGGGTATCATCCTCATCTCCCTTCACTCACCTTATACCTCCACCATGACTGTTACACAGAAACCATCCTTGTCGGGGTCCTCAAGGAACTTCTTATGCTAAATCTAATGTTTTTATCTCAGAAGCAGTTATTGCAGAGTTTAGCACACCTTCTTCTTTGAAACACACTCTTTACTTGGCTTCTGTGAGGTCCTGTTTCCGGCTTTTCTTTCTGTCTCACTGGGCACTTCTGCCTAGTGTTTCTGGATCAGAACTTATTTTCTCTGATGACCTTTGAGAGGCTGGGGTGCCCTAGGGCTCTGCCCTGGTCTCATTCTCTCATTAACTTATATATTTTTTAAATGTCTTCCTCAACGTTATGACTCTAACTGCATCTCAATGTCAGTAACTACCTAATTTCTATCTCTAGTTCCCATCTTCATACTGAGCTTCTGAATCATATATTTAATTTGACATCTACACATAGACATTTAAGAAGCACTTCATACTTAATATGTGTAAGACAAAACCCTTAATTTCCTTCTACTTCTGCAAACCTCCTCCTCTTCCAATTTTTCTCATTTTAGCAAATGAAAGTACCATACGCTCAGTTTTTCAAGATTAAAAAACAGGGTTATATTGATTTCATTTCCTCCTTGGGGCTATAGTTGATTAACCCTCTACTTTAAGGCAGTTCACCTGTCTTGTTGACTCTACCCTTCATACTTTGTTCCAGGTCTCTCCACATCCTATATTACATACTAGTGGACTTCTACAGAGGCCACCAAGCTTGCTTCTCTGTAATCCATTCTTCACATAGCAAACAGGGCAAATTATTAAAAACAGAAGTCATACAATTATGCTTAAAATACTCATGTACGTTTCATTAGACAGAAAATCAAATCTGTACCTCTTATTTTGATATATAACCCTGTGTGATTTTTCCCTTTTCCTGTCCAGCTTCATCTTGTCCCATTTCCTTCCTTGTCAATTATGATACAATCACCTGACCCTTGTCTTCTCCTTGTTTTCTTAATAATCTTGTTTTTGCATTAGTTTCTATATATGAGCTGTTGCTCCTTATTGAATGTCTTTTTAGCTTGATATATGCATAGGGGATTTTTTTCTTGGCATTTAGATCTCAGCTTAAAAATGATCAACTCAAAAAGGCTTTTGCCAATCAATGTAAGTAGCTTCCTATTTTTTTTCTGTCATACCACCTGATTTCAATTCTCTCCATGTTACTTATGACTATCTAAAGTATTTTCTAAAAATTTATAAGTTCTTTTTTATTGGTCTCTTCCCCACTAGAATGTAAACTATTGGATCAGGGACCATTTTCATTTTGTTTCCTATTGTATCTTGACTATTTAGGACATTGCTTGGCACAGAACAGTATTCAATTAATATTAGTTGAGTGAAAGAATGAATAAATCTAACTGATCTTGGACAAATTTATTTGTAAAATATCTCTCACACATGTCATACCTACAGGTTATTGTGAACTTCACTAGTATGATACATGTGAATATATTTAACATGGTGCTTACATTTTGCAGTAACTAACAAACCCAAATAAGAGTGACTTAAACTAACAGTTTTGTTTCTTATGCTATTTGTCTACCACTGATAGTGGAGGTGCTCTGTTTATAATTACTTTGTAATATAGTCTGATGGATTAGTCAGTATGGTGAACATTGCCAGTGACCAAAACAGGGAAAAGAGAGCCTGGAGGTTCCTCCACCAGCCATTGCATGTTCTGGCCAGGGAGTGACGCACATTTCCCTGCATTACTCCCTAACTTGTCACTAGTCCCATCCACCCACACAGGAATGAGGAAATGCAGCTCTGCAATATGTTTTGGTGGAGAACCAGAAGTAGCTAATGAATGTCATGACTAATATTGAACAAGATTTTCAAGAAATAAAGTTCTTTTGACATGCAAAGCTGTTGGTCAATTTTTTGTCAATATCAATTTGGCAATATGATAAGGAAAGTAGCTTAAAAATAATCACAATACTAAGCATGCTGTATTAAGTGCTATGACGGAAGTATAAATAAAATTTAGTAAAAAAAAAGATCCTTGATTGCAAAGATGTTTGGGATTTCTGTTGTTTGTTCTTGAAAGTCAGGGGAGGTTCTGAAATTTACTGGAGCTTGTTGGCAGGTAGTGACTGGATTAGGTTAGGATTTACAGTGGGGGGGTATGGATGGGAGATAATAGAGCAAACAATGAGCATTCTCCTAGGTGGTCATTTTTCCTCTTAGATCCAATTCAAGTACCTCCATTAGACACTTATGTAGTACATGAGTCTCTGGAATCCTGACATTTACTTTGTTATTGTTTCAATCAGTTTTTTGTGCTGCTGTGACCAAAAGACCCAACAAGAAAAAATTTGAGAAGAGGAAAAGTTTATTTGGAGCTTACGGTTTCAGAGATCTCTATCTGTAGATGGCAGGTTCCATTGCTCTGGGCCTAAGGTGAGGTAGAACATCATGGAAGAAAGGTGTGGTGTGTGGTGGAGGAAAGCAGCTCGGGACATGGCACCAGAAAGCAGAGAGCTCTCCTCACCAAGGACAAAATATAAACCCCAAAGGCATATTCCTAATGACTTGTCTCCTCCAACCACACCCTACCTGCCTATAGTTACCATCCAGTTAATCCTTATCAGGGGATTAATGCATGGATTAAGTTAAGGTTCTCATAATTCAATCATTTCCCCTCTAAATTTTCTTGCATTGTCTCACACATGAGCTTTTGGGGGATGCTTCATATCTCAACCATAACAAATGTCCAGGAAATAAACCTTTTAGGCCAAATGTGTTCTTATTTCCAAGACAAATCCTGTCCCCACCCTGATTTCTGCCATGTCTTTACTGGCAAAGAAAACTTCTCCAAAGTCATGATTTGTGTCTATAATGTGGCAAATGAGGTATATAATAGATATCCAGTTGTTTTTTTCCCCCAGATATTTAATTTCCAGTTGTCATTTTTTTGGAAGAAATTTCCATTATTGACTTTCCTTATTTCCAAAGATTGTTGTAATTTCTGTCTCAAATCAATTAATACCTGCTGTTGTAGTTTACTGTTGATTTTCCAGTACATCAAAGTCATATCTGTTTTTATTTTACTGTTACATGTCATTTAGCTTTGATACTCGATTCTTAGAAGTCAGTAGTCATACTGAAAAATTCCATTCAACCAGAAATTGGTGCTCCTAGACTTCAAGAAGAGATATCAACTTTGGTGGTTTATTGTTTGTTTGATACATTCATTTATGCATTTATTACTTCATTCACATACTCAATATGCAATTCATATTTGTCATGAGTGTTAGGAAATGTAGCCCCCAAGATTAGCAGCAAATGACCTCTATGCCCATGGGTTTCATGGCAATGAAACAGAACCTTCAAATGAGAAAACTCAAATGTTCAGTCATCATCAAATATTCTTGCTTTTTCAAATAAGTCCTACAAAGTCTTAGCAGAGTTTAAATAAGTATCAGATACTTAACTCTCTGTGGTCATTAATCCTTGAAAAGTTCTAAAATGGATCCCCACAACAGCCTTTCCAAATCTTAAGCTGCCAACAACAGCAGATTGCCAACTTTCAGAAGACTGTACCTTATACAGCAGATGTTGGGCATAATGCTGGAGGAGGAAGACAATACAGTGAACAGAAAAGAACTTTTAGTTTTTATTCAATTATTTTTTTGTTAAAATTGAGAAAAAATTTATATCTATAGGATAAGAAAGCTCTCAGAGTTTAGCACTGAGAATAATTATCTAGAACTTAAAAGTGTGAAATAATTTAATCATTGCCCTAGGGACTCAGGGCTCCCTGACATGACCATGCATTTTATATGAAGCTTGTACTTTTTTCTGTGAAAGTTTCTCTTGGCCTTTTGAAGGGTGAAATCTAAAACATTTGGCCTTTGACACTGGGGGAAGCTTTTGGCTGTGCAATTTGTACGTGATTCTACATCATTTTATCTCCTGTAAGAGACCCCTCAGTTGTTCTTTTATGAATGTTGAAACTGGAGGAGTCCTGATTTTGTAGGGGAGGGGGTGGCTTTTCTTTTTCCTACAGTCTTTTGGTCAACCTGCTTGATTTATTGGCCTCTGACTTTCACTTATTCCCAGTTAAACTCCTTGGGTTTTTTTTTTTTTTTGGCTGTTTGATAAGATGTTATCATTAGATACGCAGGCAGTTTTAAAGGAGGATACTTGTGATTTACAACAAAAGCATGCAGCAATAAGGCAGGTGCTTGACAGTAATGGCTAAGCATTCATTTTTATGCCAAAAACTTCCCATGAAGGTAAGACATAAAATGGGAAAAGTGAGATAACAAATATCTCATGTGATTTCTATTAGCTCGCTAAAAGGATTTTTATTTTCTTGATATTGGCACTGAAAGAACCTTGAAGGAAGTATATGTTTGAAATAGAGCAAGCTTAGTTAAAGAGTTAGATATTATAGCCTATTAATTTAATGGCTTGAATTAAGCATCCTATAATGAAAAGAGGTTAGGTAACTTTTTAAATACCTTAGGCATGAAAGTTAGCTGTTAGAAATTTTAGGTTAGTTCTCTGCAATATGCTTGTGACCTAGGGTTGATGAAATAACAAAGCATTTTCAAATATGATACTGGACGTTTTTTCATTGAACACAGGCATATAAAATGGAATTAAAATAGGACCTTTTCCAATTTGGTAGCAAGGTCATAAATTATCCACTGATTGTCCTTATCTTTCTAGCACATGCCATGTGCTTGCTTTGGAATGCTTGTCCTTGTTTATTTTTGGCAGTCTGTTAGCATTAAGGGACAAGTTGTGCATTGCTTGGCTTTCAGTCTCAGAACAGGTGACATAATTACAATAATGAAGACTATAGACTATTTTACTTTAGTTAAAATATGCTGTATTAAGTGATTTATGGAATGCAGAACTATATTTTGATGTTTGCTAAAGATATCAGACATACTGAATTTATTGACATATTGAATAAGAAATGTTAAAGGAAGATATATACCTGTGGATGTGTTAGCACCTACCTAGAAGGTCTGATGATAGTTATGAGATATTTTCCTTTGTTTTGATTTGTTTGGTTGGTATTTCACTCTTTTTTAAAATTTATTTATTCTAATTAGGTATGAATGACAGCAGAATGCATTTTGATTCATTGTACACAAATGGAACACAACTTTTCATTTCTCTGGTTGTACATCATGTAGAGTCGCAGCATATGTGCAGTCATACATGTACCTAGGGCAATGATGTCCATCTCATTCCACCATCTTTCCTGCCCACATGTTTCCTCCCATCCCTTCCCTCCCTTTTGACCAAAGTTACTCCATTCTTCCCATACCCCCTCCCCCATTTTGGATCAGCATCCACTTATCAGAGAGAACATTTGGCCTTTGTTTTTTTGGGATTGGCTTACTTTGCTTAGAATAATATTCCCCAGCTCCATCCACTGACTTGCAAATGCCATAATTTCATTTCTTTCAATGTTGAGTAATATTCCATTATGTATATATACCACAGTTTCTTTATCCACTCATCTATTGAAGGGCATCTAGGTTGGCTCCACACTTTAGCTATTGTATTTCACTCTTTTTTATTTCCCTCATTTAAAGAAACAGTTTAACTTCCTTCCTATCCTACCCCCAGAAAAGGAATGTGACTGTACCAAAAGTAGGATTCCAAAATCCTAATCCGTTGAGGCAGGTGTGGTCAATCCTCAACACAGGAAAGAATCACTTGAGACTAACTAAAACAAAACAAAACAAAACAAAAAGGTGATGCCTGGAATCTATCCTTGGAGATTTTTAAATATACTTTGATTTAGGATTGCCATCTGGCCTTGGGATTTTTGCTCAAATATGTAGGTGATTCCAATGTGCAGTCAATTTTGAGATGCATTGCTTTAGCATATAACAGAGAGGGTTGGAGTATGAGGACCATATTAAAGAGTAAAGAGAGAAAAATTGGCTGCTATATTGTAGACTAGAAAAGGATGACCTTAAACTGGTAGTAGGAGACATGGAGCTGGGAGGTAATGGAAGCTGAGACTTAGATGGTTCTTACAGGAAAAGCCTTGCTTCCAGAGCTGCACTCTGGAGTGTGTAAGCTGTTGAAGTTTCTGCTGGTGGGAGATGCTGAATCTTCAACTGGGGCAAGGCTGCTGCAGTGCATGGAGGAGCCCATAAGATGAATGGGGCTTCTCTGTGGTGATCTGCATGTTCCCTGGGCCAGTGTCAGACTGCTCCTTCTCTGCCAATGACTGGACTATTTGGAATCCTCTAGAGCCATGTCACAATCTGATAGAAGTGAAGAGTGCAAAAATTGACCAAGGCATCTCCACAGAAGACTAGGAGCCCAGCATCAGTCACCAAGTTGACCTGAAAAAATTATAGAAAGTTATCTTACTTGCACAAACACCTTTGCAACTGGGCTGCTCTACTCAGCACATGTGAAAATAATCAGTCAGTAAAAGGAGAAAATAAAATTAAGATACCCTTCTAAAGAGGGATTGAGGGTGACAGTTCATACAAAGTTTAGCTTTTCAGGTTAATTTTAATTTTTCATATATATTACTGGAAATAACAATGTTTAAAATAATTCTGAGTTTTATTAAAACAGTAAATACATCTTAGGATATCAAAGGGTGTTTACCTTGAAATTTCATGATGAAAATAAGCCTAAAGAATGTGTCCAGTGTTTGGCTTCCTTTTTGGGTTTAGGCAGGGGCTCCTTTTTATTCTAATCTATATTTTAAAGAATCTGCTACTGCAGAACAACTAGGAAAAATGGTAGAGCTTGCACTCAGGGTGTTTGTTCACAAGCCTATTAAGTACTATGTTGTCCTTGACCCAAATTTATCATAAAAAACTTGTTAATGTTTTTGTACATTCTCTTGTTGGAGTTGTGCATTCAGAATGACAATTAAGCTTTCATGTGAGGCAGGAGTTTGATTAAGAATGATTTAGCACAAAATTGCATGGGTTATTCTGCAGCCCCACCATATCCACATTTGGGCCATGTAATAAGTAGACATTTATCTTTAGCAGCTTAGAACTCTATCCTATGTTTTTTACTTCCACCTTAAAGTTAGGGTACATGCATGTATATAGTTATTTCCAGACTTTTCTAAAGTATAGTGAGGTGTCCTAGAATTTTATTTTCTTTTTCTAAGACAATTGAGAATTTATTTTATCTACTCTTGGTTCAGAATGAAATCTCTAAATTTTAAAGGTTAAAATTTAGTGTATAAATTCTACTGTCTGCAAGCTTTGACTCTACCACTTATTAACTCTATGGATTTGAAAAAAAAACATTTAAATTCTCTGCTTCTTTGTCAGTAACCACCTTAGTCATTAAAGGACAAAATGACACAGTGTGTGTATGTTAATTCAGATGATTTTAGCTGCAAGAATAAAAAACCGAACAACAAAGAATGATTAAACTAACTTGAATGAAAAATTTATTCTCATAATGTACAGACTACAGAGAGGTAATTTTTCCAGAATCAGTTAATTCAGGTATTCCATAACATTCTCAGTAATGTAGTTTTTTTCTAATACTTTACTTTCTTATTTTCAGCACGTTAGTTTGGAAATTGACCTAGCTCTCCTCAAGGTCTCACAATTGCTGAAACAACTCTTAACATTAAATCTGTGCTTAACCATGTCCCAAATCCAGAAGAGAAAATTTCTCTTTTTATAATCCCTTTTTAAGACCAAGGATAACTATCTCAAGACACATCCCAGTAGATTTGTTTCCATGTCTCTGGCAAAAATAGTTTGGTATATCCATTCATAAAATATATCTTGGAGAGATAATTATAATTACCTTGAATCAATATATAAGAAGGAGGAGGAGAAAGAAGAATATGTGTGTGTGTGTGTGTGTGTGTGTGTGTGTATTCACAGTTGTATGGGCCACTGACAGCATCTATTAGAGTATATCTAAAGATTTTTAAATATTTTTTAAGTTTAGGAGTATTCAAAAGGAATGCTAATTAAGCTGGGCTCAGTGGCACATGCCTGTAATCCCAGTGGCTTGGGAGGCTGAGGCAGGAAGATCATGAGTTCAAAGCTAGCCTTAGCCACTTAGCAAGGTCCTGAGCAACTTAGACTCTGTTTCAAAATTAAACATAAAAAAGGACTGGGGATGTTGCTCAGTGGTTAGCATCCCTGGGTTCAATCCCTGGTACCAAAAAAAAAAGTGCAAATTAAAATGGCAATTAAATACCAATTATATTAACTTTATGTTTGTGTCTATCTGTGTGTGGATATATTGCCATATTTACATAGATGTTTATTATGCATTTCAAGAGATGGTTCAGACAATAGGCACTTTTATACACTGCTGAAGGGAATGTAAAGTGTACAAATGTTTCTTGAGGGTAATTAGACAGTGTGTATTAAAAGCCTTAGAAACACATTGAAACTTATCCCAAGGAAACAGTCACAATTATTTTACATCAGAAGATTTTCTTTTCATTGTCACCATTTATTGATTATTTGTAAAAAATAACTTGAAGCAGTCTAAATATGCACTAGTGCAGATTTTTAATAAATTACAGCTTATCCATTGGTGGAATAAAATGTATATTAAAATAACATTTAAAACACTACTCAATGTTAATAGAAAATTCTAACTATATAGCATGATAAGATTTAAGCCAGTATGTATATTATTTTCCAATTAAAATAATAAAAATTATGGAAGGATACACATACACAAACACACACATGTATATACATAGAACACTGGGAGTGTCTCCCTTATCCCAGATTACCAGGTAACAGAGGGCAACTGAGTAGATATTTGTACCTGACACCTTTTTTTTTACATTTTTATGTATTTTCAGAATTATCTATGAAAATGAATAAAATATAATAAACATACATTATGTTTTATTATAAAAAATTATTGATACAATATTAAAAAGTACAAAAATGCTGGACAAATGTGACATTGAGTTTTTTCCCCTCAAAGTCTCCTGTTAGTCCACTAAATTAAAAATATAATTAAGTGTTTATGACTTGATAGTGCTAATGGCTTTCATGTTCAGTGACATAGATTATGAGTCTGAGCTAAAGAGATTAAAAATCAGTGGCTGTGCTCTTTCAAGTTCCTGGAAGATTTGAATGGCCAACATAGCAATTGAAGGACACTTGTAATTATGATGTTGTCTTAGTCCAGTCGTGCTGCTAGAACAAAATATCATAATTGAGTGGTTTATAAACAACATAAACTTCTGTCTCACAGTTCTGGTGGCTGGGAAGTTCAAGATCAAAGTGCCAGCAGATTCTGTGTCTCCTGAAGGCCTATTCCTCATAGTGACATCTTTTCCCTGTATCTTCACATATTGGAAGGGGTGAGGGATCTCTCTGGGGACTTATTTTTAGGGGGATCAATGACCTAATTATCTCCCCAAAGCCTTACCTCCTAATACAAGTGATTTGGGGGTTAGGATTTCAATACACAAATATTAGGGAGAATGCAAATAGATCATTGCAAGTGCTGTTTTCACCTTTTGAGCACCTGGCAAGTGATCTACTAGTCAGGTCCTACCATCCTATCTCTCATAAGCTCTTCTGACAGAGTTCCAGGATTAAGGCAGTTGATCCAGATTTTTCTGCACCAGAACCAAGACAAAGAGGTACTAGGCAGAAACAAAAAAGATCCAGGATTTCCACAAGAAAACAACTACTAAATGAGAATCAGCCAACATAGATCTCATTTTGCCCCTGCCACCAACTCACCAAATAAATGTCACCTGGTTAGGTGTGAATTTTTTATTTCCTTTAAAAATTAAGGTTTAACTAGCTCAGTGGTTTTCAGGCAGAGGATCTGGGATTACAAATAAGGTGTCTTTTGAAAAGAATTCAGCTTCTTAAAAAAATAAGAGTAATTTTACAAACTATTACTCTTCTAATTCTGTGATTCTGTAAGATATGGTTCCTGACCTCTAGGACTTTATGGTTTCTTTGGGAGACATAAAATTTACATTTAAGGAGAATAATTTTATAGAGCACATAACTGAGTGCTAAATTGCAAGATACAGGCAATAACTGTTATGGAAAAGAGCACCAATATCAGATTAAAGAGGATATTAATTACTAAGTGGCACAGGAAATATGCTTTCCACCTTCCCACAGAGTGCCTGAGAATCTAGGTTTGATGTAGGGAAGGAGCAAAGAGTCAGAGGACTGAGGAGTAATAAGATGCCTACTGCTTTAGAAATGGGTCCATGTTTGTATTTGTTGATCTGCAATGCAACCTGGAGGTACCTGTGTAGAAGTAAAAAGAACAGAGGCTCTCAGTTAGACAGGCCTGGATTCCTGTGCCAACTTGGACATTCATTAACATCATCAACCTGAGTTGACTTCAGTGAAATAGACACATCTTCCTCCTAGAATCTGTCAAGAAGTAAATAGAAAATATTTGTAAAGTACTTGGGCAAGAAGGATCAGCACAGATTAAATGTTTAATAAATACTAGTCATTGCTATCTCTACTGTACAGGCAGGGATCTAACTGGAGGTGCAGCACGATTAAGGAACTTGTCTTTATCCATAGGACAGAAAGTGGTGAAGCACAAATAGGAACGCTCATGTCTTCCTGAGATTCAAATACAACTTCCATTGGAGCTTTTTAGAAATGTTTCTACTAGTGAATTCTAGTTATAAATAATAATGGATTCTATTTGACATGTTCAAAAATGCTTATAACATCATTTGTTCCATTTCAGTCCCCATTTCTTCCCCTTTCCTTCCTCTCCTCCTCCTTCCTGATTTCCTTCTTTTACTCTATTGGTCTTCCTTCCTTCCTTCCTTCCTTCTATGTATGTATGTATGTTTGTTTGTTTAACTGGTGCATCATAGTTTTCTATGAGAGTGGAATGCATTGTGGTATATTCATACATAGCATAATTATTGCAGCTCTTTCAAAGACACCATTAGAATCCCAGTCAACATGGACCGCAAGTGCTCAGCAAACAATAGCCATTGTTAGAAGGAAATAAAAGAACTTGGGGCCTGGGATACAGAAAATGCATATTTAACCTATGGTCTGCCATGGACTTCAACGCTTTGCGATCTTGGGCAGATTCCTTAAGCATTTCATGCCTTGGTTTACAACCTTGAGAGAGGTGGTCAACTTTTGAGGTTTAAACATATGAAAGAGCTCTGATCAGTGATAGGTTCACAGGTGATGCTCAATATGTAAACCATAGGACCCGATCACCAAATTCCCCTCTCCCTCTTCTCATCATAAAACTCTTGAAATACTTTGGAAGATACTAAGGCATCTTGGGTACGCTTGAAAAGTGTCTTGCCGTGAGAAACCCAGTCAATGCAGGTGGAGTCCAGATTCTCTGAAACCTGAGCGCTCAGTGAGATGCTTTTGGCTGATGGGTTAAGGAGACTAATGTGAAGTAAACTTCACAACAGAGTTTGTAACTACCCAGGAATACATTCCTTTATTTAAAGAACAAAATTGCTGTCTGGAGCCATGAGTTTGTGAGTTGCCATAGAACAGGCCCCTTGGAACATGATTTGTATACTCCCTTTACAAAGTTGTTTTATCCCTGAGAAGGGAAGCCCCTTGAACTGTGAACAACATTGGCATTTATAACTCTGCTGGCATCTGGCTAGTGTTTAGTGGTGGTCATGGAACAAGCTGTTTTCAAGAGATGGATGAAACGCCAGATGCTTGGTCTGAACGAACACCAGGATGGGTTCTTTGGTGCTCAGGAAAAATTCTTAGAGGGAATGTGCAGCACACAGAGAGAGGTGTAAAGAAAACAGTAAATTTAATAAACCACAAAATACTTTTCTTTATTATAAAAGTAATATATAAATACTGTAGTAATATTAAGAAATTCATAAGAATAAAAAGAAAATAAAAACCATCAATAATTTAATCTCCTATAAAGGCAACCTGTACCAATATTTTGAATGTTTCTCCCTAATGGGTTTTCTATACCCCCATCTCGGTTCTACACTGTGAAAATTACACTGTAGCTACCAGTTAATACTCTATATATTTTTGACTTATTCTATAAGTATTACCTAAATTTATAAGGTAACCAGAAAAGCATAAGTATTTATGGTTGAAAATATGTTCTCACGTGAACACATCACCATAGCATTTTTCACATTAGAGAAGTGTTAACATTCATTGCCTCTTGGTCTCCCATAGCCTCTCTCTGTTTACCCTCTTTGCCCAAAGATGTGTGCATTTTTCTTCCTCTATTATGATGGTTATCATTTTATCCCTGTTTGGATGAAGAGTGAGTCACAGAACAAAGCTCAGGACAGCCTAGTGCAAGAAATA
>PVHX01021547.1:6548-29528 GCA_004024805.1 Geosciurus inauris
ATGGAATATTATTCAGCAATAAAAGAGAATAAAATTATGGCATTTTCAGGCAAATGGATGGAACTGGAAAGCATTATGCTAAGTGAAGTAAGCCAATCCCAAAAAACCAAATGCCGAATGGTCTCTCTGATTAGTGGATGCTGATGAATAAGGGAGGTGGGAATGGGAAACATAAGAGAAATAGAGAAATACTGGACGCAACATGGGGGAGGCGGGGGGGCAGGAAAGGGGAATGGGTATAGTAAAGATAGTTGATAAAATATATGTATAAATATATATAAATATATATATATACTGTTCCTTGAAAGTGCATATAAAGATGTTTAATATGAAGAATGTAATCTGCTTATAATTTTGTGCAAAGTTAGAAAAATTATGATTGTAACAATTTTTTTTTCTATTTGCCTCAACAAATGTTTTCAGTGAATAGTGTGTACAGCTTCTGAAAATTTGTTTTTTTTTGTTATGTATTAAAATTCAACTTTTGAGAAAAATAAAAAATAAAAATAAAAAATCAAAAAAAAAAAGATTGTGCTGCTATAAACATGTGTATGCATGTATCCCTGTAGTAAGATACATTTAATTCTTTAGGGTAAATGCTAAGAAGTGATATAGCTGAGTCATATGGTGTTTCTATGCCTTGTCTTTTGGGGACCTCCATACCAATTTCCATAGCAGTTGTACTGATTTGCAGTCCTAGTAATAATGTAAAAGTGTTCCTTTTTCTCCACATCTTCTCCAGCATTTACCATTTTTTGTATTATTAATGACTGCCATTCTGACTGGTGTGAGATGAAATCTCAATTTCCCTAATTGCTGATGATGTTGAACATTTTTTCATGTATTTGTTGGTCATTTGTATTTCTTCTTTTGAGAAGTGTCTGTTTAGTTCATTTTCCCATTTATTAATTGGGTTATTTGATTTTGGGGTGTAAATTTTTTTGAGCTCTTTATATATTCTAGATACTAATCCTCTATCAGAAGAGTAGCCAGCAAAGATTTTATCCCATTCTGTGAGTTCTCTCTTCACATTCCTAATTGTTTCTTTTGCTGTTCAGAAGCTTTTTAATTTAATGTTGTGCCATTTATTAACACTTGGCATTATTTCCTGAGTTTTAGAGGTTCTATTGAGAAAGTTGTTGCCTGTGCCTAAAAGCTGAAGTGTTAACCCTGTGTTTTCCTCTAGGAGTTGCATAGTTTCTGTTCTAATTCTGAGAGGTCTTTGATCTGTGTTGAGTTGACTTTTGTGAAGGGTTAGAGATAAAAGTCTCATTTTACTCTCCTACATATGGATAACCAGTTGTCTCCCTGACTTTTTCTGCCTGTCTCTGTATGTGAGACAGATATAGATATATTCATGTATGCACATTCATTAGTCATATAATTTTATTTTACTTTATATACATCTTATAAATATTGATTTAGGCAAAGATATAAGCTATAAAAACCCTATTGATGATATATATTAAACCATTGCTTCAGATTCATGTATCACTTTATTATATGAATGTATTTTGGTTTACTTAAGTACTTTCCTATTGTTGGACATTGACTTATTTCAACTTTATGCAATTATGAACAGCACTTTGAAAATAAGGTTGTTCATCAAAGTTTCGTCATATTCCTGATTAGCTCTTTAGGATCAAATCCTAAAACAGCAATTACTAGGTCAAGGTTATGAACATGTTCATATTTTTTATGCATACTGCCAAATTGCCCTTCAGAAAGACCTAACAATTTATATCACCATCATCAGGGTATATTTATTTCTTTGTATCCTGACACAATACTAGGTTTTGTCCTTTAAAAGAAAATAAGTCTGCTAATTAAATAGGAAGAAAGTTATACTTCATTAATCTACCATGTGGTAAGCAATTTTACCAAGAATCTTGGCTCATTCATTATCAACTCCATTTTCCAGATGAAGAAAATAAAGCCAAGAAGGAGTCAATTACTAGAAAGCATCAAATAATAAGTAAATAGAAAAGCAAGGTATTATGTAAATAAAGTATATACATCTTGATTTTAAAATATTTGCAACAACAAAAATGATTTTTCATTTTCAACTTTACAAAACTGCCACACCATGGCACTCACAGGTCACAAATTTTAGTTAATGAAAAAAAATTTAGTAATGAGTTTGAAAAAAGGGTAATATGTATGTCTCTTTCACTTGCACTCAGTTAATAAAACCCTTCTTTGTTCTAAGAAACAAAAAGTGTGTGTGTGTGCGCATGTGTGCTTGCATGTGTGCGTGTGTGTGCATACACATGCATGCACATACCTGTGTTTCTGTTTGGGTCAAAGGTGAAAGTTTAAACTGAAAGCACAAGAAGCGTCCTCATTTTTTTCCCATTGCTCACAAGTCAACATTACAAGCAGAGCTTTCCATGTCACATAGGAGTAATAGCTGGAAAGAGCCAATCTCCCTGGGATTTACGACATTCATTCCACAAATATATCTTAAACAATTACTTGTAATTGGGTAACTATTAACACAAAATGATGCTAGGAAGGATATTTACTTGAAGCAAAGGTAAATAATGCAAAGAACTGTTTTAAACAAGGAATCTGAAACATACATTAATATGCTAAATCTATTCAGATGAATGAGAAGCTTTTGTGTCTCACATGTTGAATTCAGTAAGGTCTTCTGGGCCCACAAGTACAATTAGCAAATAAATACATGGATTATTTTGTTCATACTTCAAATAAGCCCGAATTTCCTGATCTACATAGTGGTATGTTGTACCTTGTTTAAAAATAATTAAGTCATTAATGATTGACATTACTGTTTTAATTTCTCCAAGAATGTTTGAATATCACAGTGAAGAGGTGAAATCAGTCAACATGTATTTTCAAATCCTCTGGGAGAGAGGATATAAAGCAGAATTAACCATACTTTGCAAGTTGAAGTGTGAAGAAAATAATCTCATCCCTGAGTTTACTTTGGAATCTTTTACAAATTCCCCTCCCCACCAATGTTTGGTAATGGACTTGGAGAAAAGGGAACAATTGTGTTTATCAGATCAGGTTGTGTACTTTTCAGATGTGCATGAGTTACAAAATTTCACACATAATTCCTATCACATATGGGTAATTTCAATCATCCCTATACCAATATAACAGTTGTATTAGAAATCTCTTATACAGTATTGAAATCCCTCTAGTCAGTTGTCACAGATAGTATTTCTTATTAAAGTTGTACATATCTACTGGCACTTCTGGGTTTTCTGACAATTTAGATTCACAAAACTTCTACCAACTCCTGCACATCCCTTGGCCCCCCACACTCCTCTGTGGATAATTTCTGTTCCCCTGTATCATGTCTGTACTTCCACTCTGTCCTGTAGAAATCTTGAATATACACATTTTACTAGAGTTTATCCTTGAGCGTTAACCCAGAAACAAAGTGCTCTTAAGAGAGATACAAAAGAACTGAAAAGGGTATTGAAGGAACTTTTGCACCCACCCCACAAATAATTCCAGTACTGTTTCATGACTATCAAAACAGTTACATTTAGAAAAGAAACTTGTTGCATGTGTATGCTTCAGGAGGTCAGGCATTTGAGGGTCTTATTCACTGGCTATTCCATGTTTGCAATAGGACTATCACATATAGTAGTTATTCAAAGTATTTATGTTAAATGCATTGCTGACTGAATAAATGAGTGAATTCATCCTGTCTTTATCTGGAGGCTTGTACCTCCAAAATCTGCCACAGTCTTTGTCCTCCCAGACTCTTCTTATTCATTACTATTGTAGTTATCCCAGATGATTAAATGAGCACCTTGACCCAGAAGTAACAGGAGGCTAGGATGCTCAATGAAAGGCATGACTTAAGATTATAGAAGTTATTTACTTGTTGAAGAGACCTGCCATCTTCTAAATTTGAAGTGTAATTTGAAAGATTGAAGCACTCTTGAAAATGTGAAGCATTCCCAATAATCGCCAACCGGGTTCTACTCCATCTCTCAGAGTTAGGCATCTCCTACCATCGGGCTGAAGCATTTAAACAGCAAAATGAGAATGTAACTCAAACAGATCCTGGACAGATGGACAAGGTAATGGAAGAGTTAGAGTTTCAAATGTTTGGAAGATGAAATGTTTCTTCAGAAAAATAAAAAAGAAAAAACCTAGATCTCCAAAATGAAAAAGGCTCCAGCTCCACAGTTCCCAGATTTGGGCGATAGAGTAATAGCATGTCCCAGCTTATAAACGGCCCATTTTTCCAAGATAGATTAGTTTTTTTTTTTCTCATTTTGATCTTTAAGGTTTTTTTCTTTTCTTTCTTGTCTTTCTTTTGAAGGTGTTTTTATCTCTATGAGAATGAGAACCTGAGAAGCCAACAGACACTGCAGAAAAGGCACAATATGCAAAAAGCTCTGATTCTGCCATTGTCTAGCCATGCATCTTGAGAAAATTGCTTCCTCTTTTTGAGTAATATTTTCATTACAAAAAAGCTATAGATATGAATAGTGATCTCTTATTGTTGCAAATTACTTCACATATTAAAAGACCTGGCACATAGAAGATCCTCAATAATTTTGCTGTTTTTTCAGCTCAAAAGTTGCTCCTGTCAGAAAATAAATGTTCTCATATGTACTCTAAGTCACTTAATTCACTAGATTTCACTTGCCTCCCTCTTGCAGTCCACTCTCACCCAGGTTGTGAGTTTCATGAAGGCAAGGAAGAAGGCTCATGTCTATCTGTTCACAGTCATGTTCAGTACAGCCCAACTCAGACACATGATGGATGCTCACTGAATACATAGCCAGTGACTAATTCAGCAAAACACAAATATCAAAGGCTTCAGGGGACACCAGTAACTTCTCTCTGCAGAATTATCCTTATGCTGCTGTTCCTTGGGCTGTCTTAAAATCCTAGTGATGGGCTGCTAAGTTGCATTTCAATCTGCTTTCTTTCTGCTTTTGAACATTAAAGTTTCACTTTAAGAAAAGTAGACTTTATTTCCAATTCAAATTAAATTTATTATTTTTTTCTGAAAAAAAGCAATCAACCCATCAGGACTTACTAATTTTCATAGTGTGTACCTTCTAAGACAATTCCAGACATTCTTCAGCTCTGCCACCTTCAACACAACTGAAACTTTCCTCCTCTAACCTCAGACAAAAGTTGGCTATTCTTGTAGTAAAATAATAATAGTCTGACCAGAGTCCTCAGTTTTTTCCTCTTACATGCAACATAATACAGAAGCATTTGATAAAAGGAATCAGAATCCCTAGAATTATTTTTTATTTACATGTTTGACCTCCTAAGTCCTCACAAGAGCAGTTTCAGACATGCAGAGTGTCATGTTCAGGGTGTTTGCAGCTACCAGAGCATCAGAAACAATGGTTTGGTACAATGAAGGATAAGGATCTTTCCAAGGCAATCTCACAGAATTCTGTGTATGGACTGAGGAGAAGTCCACACACAGCATTTTTTTAAGAAGGGATAGTCTTATCCTGACATTTAGGGTTTTCAACCACTTCCTCTGCCCAATGAGAATGGCAATTCTGAGTATGAAGAAAGGGTGAAGAATTCAGATGGCTAGACTCTTGCTGCTACCTCCCTTTTGGTCTCCTTTTTCTTAGCTCTGCTTACTTTGGTCGCTCCATACCTTGGCCCTGCAGCCTTTCACCTAGGATTAAAGTGCCTATTGCCCTTTATGCCTGATGAAGCCTGATCTCAAAGCCAAACTTCAACTCCCTGCTTCAAAATTCTACTATGGCTTTCGTGGGGCATCTCTCCCACTCTTTATAGCAATGAATTAATTGTCTATCATGAGACTTTGATCATGTGGGTTTTTCAATTTCTCTGCACCTAACAGAATTGGCCCACCACTATTCAGCTGCGGGATGTAAGCCATACAAGAGGTTATCAGGAACTTATTTTCTGCACATGTGAAAAGAATTTCTGCCACACAAGAATATTATGAGTGCTAAATTGAAATAATTCAGGCAGGCAGATGTACTTGGAAATTTTGTACTTGTAATGAGATTTACAAGTATGTCAATTGCAGCATTATTTTTAGGAGCCAAAAATTGGGGGCAATGTAAAAATGCCACCAAAGCAGAATTGGCTCAATATGTTTTTATTGCATCCTACAGTGAAATATTATGCAGTTGTTGAAAAGAATAGTGTTGCTCTATATGTAACCTTCCTGATGGATCTGAATTGAATTGCATTTCACAATAGAATGGGAAAATAATGTTAGTCTTCAAGTTAGGAGAATATACAAGCATTTCTAAATTCCTAGTCACTATAGAAAAATCTAAACTCATATGAACTATATTTGAGTGTATACTCTATGTCACAATCATTCAAATGCATTCATGCATGTATTAAAGACTGCAGAGAGGACACATCAAAATTTACACTGGTAGAAGGTGGAAAATGATAATATCCCCTTACATTTGTAAAGTGCATAGCAATTTGCCAGGTACTCTCACTCCCTTAAACTTTCTTAAGCCCCTCAGCTACTTTAAACAATAAGAAAACGGGAATTTTTATCCCAGTGGCTCCTTCATTAGCAAGCACTCTGACCCTCTCCCATTAGCCCATAGACTTTTGAGTAGGTAGTCTTCACAGGAGGTTGCCTGGCACACTAAATTGTGGAGCTAATCCAGATTTACAACTGCTAAAGCATGGGAAGTTATTGAATAGAACTTCCTGTCAAGAGCTTTAGTGATAGTCTCATCCTTGGCTCTATTCCAAGCTCTTGTCCTTATTTTTCTTTCTTCTGCTTTCAACATTATCTGCTTGATGTTAGCTTCAGGGATCATTACAACAGGTGTGGAAAAAACTTAACATGGGGCATGGGTGTTACAATTCCTGAAGGGAAGATCCAGGCCTAGAGCTATTAGGCACCTTCCCAGCTAAAACTATGTAACTCGATGAATAAAAATTGTTGTCATTACAGTGCAGTTAATTTATATCATATTTGCCATCTGAATTTCTGCAGAAGAATTTGGAACCACTTTCTTTTGTGGTTGAACTAGATTTTGAAATAAATAAGTACACTTTTTTCTTGCTAGAGTGAATCTATCAGAGGGCAAACAGAGCCTCCACCGCAGGACTTCTGAAAACAACAGTGGCTAGCCATGTTGTCCAAAGTCATGAATAGACATGGGTTATTTAGCATGAGAAAATGATTCTTAAATGTTGCCATGGATAAAAATGTCTTAGGAGGCTAATTTAAAATTCATAGGCTTCATACCCCAGCGGTGCAATTAGACAGGCTTAAGTGGGATTCAGGAATTTTTCTGGGGCCATATTCTTAAATAACAAACAAACAAACAAAAAAAGAAACTCAGAAAGCAACAACAACAAAAAATTCCTCGAGGCACTTTTCTTGGAGTCAGCAATTGACATTTTTCTTGTAAGAACAAGAATGAGCAAGAATAGCATAATGTTAGTTTCAGAGTATTCAAACTCTGTCCTGGATGTGGAGAAACGTGGATGCCTCCCCCAGACCTGTGAGAGCCCCATGATCTTTAACTGAGATCTCATTTGCTAAATTTATTCTTATTCCTGTTCTTTTACTTTCAACCTCCAATTTGCTCTAGACTTTTCATCCTCTGTGTATTTTCCCACCATTCAATGGTTTATTCTTGCACAAGTGCCTACTATTTATAAATAAAATATTTTCTGTTTTACCGTGCACCTAAAATAAGAAAAAAATTTAGTATAAGTTCAGAAACAATTAAGTTGTAGAGAACTACAAATTGTCAACTTGCAGCAGTGCAAGAATGATTTTTCTGATCTGGAGGGAATAATATGTTTTCTCTGTGTTTTAGTATCACCTATAAATGCATCCTAAAGAATCTCCTTCCTTCCTTCTCACAAAACTACCGCACATATCTGATTTGCACATTTCAATGTAATTCAAGCTTAGGTGACCAAGTACAGTTAACAAAACAAGTTTAACATTGCTTTTACTTATACTTGAAGATACAGTGATAAGATACATAGACATTTTTAATTATATACAAAACCAGGAAGTCATTTTTGGTTACTTGTATGAGCTCCACAAGTTACAATGAATGTCAGAGAAAATGATAAAATGACACTGTATGGATGTATACTTAGAGTTAGATAAAACTGAATCTAAAATCTTGACCTTTTCCTCCCTTTGATAGGAGATGAACACAATAGTGTTCATGGCTTCACTCAGTGATGAGTATTTCACCTGAGTAGGACCTCAGTGAGGGCCAGGTTGAGTGGTCCACAGTGTGTCTTAGACACATCACATAACCAAAGAATTCTATAGGCTCAAAGTAATTAAGGAAAGGTGGAATAATAAAGTAATTGAAGGAAAGCATTTGTCACACAGGGTATAATATTGAATGCCCTGAGAAATTCACGTAAGAAAGCAAGTGCTTCCTAATCTTATTTGAATGCAATGACTTTACTTCTAAGTCCTTAGAACCAGAGTTTCACAAAACACCTTTTAAGAAATATGGCTTTTGGTTCACTCCTCTAATTTTAAAAATGAGGAAACTGAGACCCAGAGAGTAAAAGGAGGCTTATATAAAGTAAAAGAATAGGGAACTCAGGCTGTCTTCCTCTCACTTCAGGCTTTTCTTTTCAAAAAAATCAAAGAAAAGAGCCTCTAATAATTAAAAGTATAAGAAGACTGACAGTTCTTGACAATACATAGTGTGTGTGTACACTTGAGACTTGATCTGTATGTATCTGGCAGTGGTATGGGGAACTAGAACCTTTTCTACCAAGCTACATCTCTTTTCCAGGAGAAACTAATAAGAATAAAATCCACTTATACATCAAATATAGATGGAGCAGTGGATGTGGGTCAGAAAATATGGATACTAGTTCCAGATTTACCCAGACATTTCCAGCTAACTCTAGACAGATCCCATGCATAAGTTCTAGAATCTGGAATGAGTCACTCTACATAGCCATGTTACATACCAGATTTCACTAGATAATGAACCTTTATCTTTTTAATGTACCTTACCTTTTTCATGTACCTTTAAAACTAAAAGTCTGAGCTGGAGGTAGAGCTAAGTTGTAGAATAATTATTCCAGTTTTCTTCCCTATCAGAGACTGATAGGACAGCACTTTCCATCACTCTTTGGTCTGTTGTGCCACATGATATGCTCTGGCTCATGAAATGTGCCTAGAAATGATGTGTGTTACTTCCAGGTTATAGTGTTAAGACCCTGTGCCCAATCTGCTGTGTGCACATCAGCACATCCCTTACTGTGTGCACATCAGCACATCCCTTACTGTGCTGATCATGGAAACATGAGTTTAAGTGGAGCCAAGTTCCCTAAAAGCCTCTGCTTGAATTCAAAGAATTACCAAGAAATAACCTTTTATATAAAGCCTTAACTTGCATATCCTGACAGATACAGAGAATAAGTAAATAATAGTCTTACTCAGTAGTCTTCCTCAGACTACACATTTCCTCTTTGAAGCCAAGCACTTGTCTTAATAATCCATTGCATTTCTTTTGTGGATATCTTTGAAGAAATGTACAGAACTGTCCAACTGTGCTCCCTGTTGCCTACCCCTAAAGCCCTGGTTTAGGCTCAGCCACATGTTTATCCAGCATGTTCTAGACAAATGTAACTGCATCTCCTCTCCTCTTCTATCCACTTTGAAGAAATGACAGTTTTTCTATGACTATTTCATCTTTTCAGGTACTTGTCAGGTTTTTCATTGTACATTTTATCAGTTAAATTAATTGAATCAAAAAGTCTTTTGGAGATCTATCTATCTATCATCTATCTATCTATCTATCTATCTATCTATCTATCTATCTATCTATATCTTGGTATGAGTAAGAGATCTCTACTTTCCCTGACTTCTTAATGACTTTCAACTACAAAGTCATGTTATTTTTATATTTATATTTGTATTTTATAACAGAAGTTAACTATTAAACTATTGAACATGCTAGGCAAGTACTCTACCACTGAGCCACAACCCCAGCCCCCAAAGTCATGTTCTTTCATTTGACTTCAAATACTATTTGCTAAGCATTTTAATTGTCATAATATAAATTGTAATATACAATGGTTATATCCTGAAAAAGGTTTCCGATAGTACAAAAGTTCTTGGAAACTGCTCTGTGTGTTCATATGCGTATGTTTATATATTTATAATTTTTAAAGTTCTGGCAAGAACCTTATAATTTTTCCCTAAAATCCCTTTAATATCTTCAGTTTAAACTGAGCCACAATCTTGGGCTTAGTATAGTTACTTATAATTACCTTCAGGTGCAAAAGAATTCTTAATGCTTCAAATTGTTTTCTCACTGTATTGAAATAAATAGAAGTAATTTATTATTGAATTCACTGCTTCTATAACAGTTTAGTGGATGGGAGTTCACATTTGAGATATTGTGTAATGTATAATGAGTGTGAAATGAGTGGTTCTGATCCAGTCAGCACCATAAGCACTTTCCCTTGTTAAGTAAAATGCTTGCAAATTAAGTTGCATATCTTCATGAAGGCAGTGAATGGCACAAACTGGAAATATTGAGTTTGATTTTCCTTTTTTAGAAATTGCTTTGGATGTGTATTCAGAAACATATTCTCTCTGAATCAGAACTCTATATTTCTGCCAGAGAGATATTTTGAAACATATCTTTGATAAGGATTGTTTATCAAATATTATGAAAATAAAAATCAATAGAGATAATTTCTACTTGTTGGTTTCTATGAATATTGCCTGATGGGGCTGCAAACTAGTCACAAAATTGGGCTGGGGATCACTGTTCCCTGCCTTCCCATCTTTTCCTCTCCAACCCAGGCTGTGCAGAATGGATTTGCCCAAAGAGAGACCCAAATGTGTTACTTGCTCAGAAATGACAAGCTGGGAAATATACTGTTTGCCCAAGAGAAAATGGAAAGGAAAAATGGCCACGTAAGAGGAATGGCATGAATTGGCTACCAGGAAAAGATGGGAAAAAAAGATATCATCTATTAAAAAAAATATAGCAGCATTACTGAATTGGAATATGTCAAAATGAAAGAATATGTAAATTTGCCTGGAAATTTCATTGAACAGGGGTAATTTTTTCATATAAATGCAAGAAATAACATGTGTTCTTTCTCTCTCTCTGGTCTCAGTGTTCCATTCTCCTTCTTCTTACCCTTGTCTGACAACTTGAGTTCAAGAACTACCTCTAAGACCATTAGGAGTAAATAATACAATGGTGTTGACCATGGATCTTTTCAGCCTTCTGACAAAATGGTGGCTTTCACAAATTTACTCAAGACTATTAAAAATGTTAGTCACCATATTGCAGTGCTATTTTCCTTCACTTTTCCAGAGAAATAGAGGTGCTAGGTTTAAGCAACTTGGCTTAAGCAAAAATAATTTTTGGTTTATGTGACTAAAAATCCAGGGATCCATAGCTGGACTTATGAAGAAATTGCTTACTCTTTGTACCAGGGATTCAATCTTTGGGACAAAATCACAGAAGTTTAATAAATCCTTGGAAGCACACAAATAATTTACCTTTATGAACAGCTACCAAAATGAAAATGCAGATGTCCACACAATGCTGCATGTCCTCTGTCACCACAACCCTTTAAGTTTAGTATACACCCTTCTCTATTCTCTGCTATTAATGGTAGCACCAGGACTTCCTTTCCTTTGGCCTTCAATTGGTTTTAATAATGAAATACACTTTCATGAGATCCAAGGAAAGGAGAAAAGAGAGATCAAGGTATTTCTCTCTACTCCATCTCTGCTTTAGTTCCATGTCTCTGGCTGTGACTGATCTTTCTGTTAGAAATACCAGGGTGCTGCACAGAACCAAACATGTGTTCAGAAGTAGCTCAGCAAGGCAAACGTTACTTCTGCAGAAGGATATGCTACCAAAAAAGTAGTCTGGCTAGCAAGTGCTGTTGAGTAGGTAGGCTGGTTTTTGTTTGTTTGTTTGTTTGTTTGTTTGTTTTCCTTAATGCAGCACTGATAGGAGCAGCTTGGGGTTAAAATCTGTGTGATTGGATAATTTTAAAATTTGGCAAGGTAAAGGGATGGGCTACAGTTAAAATGGCTACAATTGTATCTTACGACCCAGTTAAGGCTAAATACTATATTCTGAAGATGGACCATTGGGCTTTCTATTTCTCACACTTCCATTAACATTGATTCTTTTGAATAATTCCTCTTGAATAGTTCAAGCTCTCACTGAGTTCCAATGATGTAATTTGTCTTCTTGATGTGTTCACTCCTAGGAATGTATGCTGTTACTAATTTCTGGATGCTTCAACATCTCCTACCAGTTGCATTTAGCTCTACCCACAACTGCATAAGTTGTCCCTTAATTATAGTTTCTTCATTTGAATGCATCTATGGAGCATTCTGCTTCTTGCCTGAAACCTGCCTGATAGAAACATATAATCTGAGTTCAGTAAGAATACAGAACACTGCAGGTTAAAGTATTCAGGGACGTTTTCCTGGGAAAGGTGAAGCTTGAATTATACCTTCAAGGAATTATATTTATATGCACTCTCCATTAGTTTCTCATTTTTCAACTCAACAAGCTGGCTTAAGCAAAAATAATTTTTGGTTTATGTGAGTAAAACTCCAGGGATCCATAGCTGGATACAGGACCCCAAATAAAATCATCAATACTTAGTCTCTTTCCATCTCTTTGTTGTTTCCTTTCTATTGGTTCATTTTGTGAAAGGTTCTCAAAGATGTAAAATTGCTTATTTACTCACAGTCTCACAAGGATAAAAATACTTTATGTTTTAATGTCCTAGGTAACTTCTTTCAAATGATCTCATTGTTGTTTGAGGGTATCACACCTCTTATCCCCTTTGTCCTCCTTATCCTTGCCCAGACCAACAACTGTGTCCATGGCATCGAGTTACCATCTCCATATCTACGATGAGGAATTAGAGCCTTTGGATTAAGTATGCTCCCATGCCAGAAAGGGACAGTTTCCAGAAGGAAGGGGTGTGGAAGAGGAAAAAAAATCATGGATATCCACTGCAGATCTCAACTTCTCTACCTACTTGGACTTAAAGACAACTCATGCCCAGGTGGATGATGTTTGAAATGTCACTTTCCCAAAATTAACTTGATCCAGAAACCAAACATAGGTCTCTAAGACTAATAGAATAATTTGCATGAGCTTTTTAGCTTTTGAAAGTACTTTGCTGAGTTAATCTTCTCTGCCTTGGAACTAAGTCTAAAACTTCTGCGGACCTACTTGACACACAGACCCAAAATTCAATTACAAAAGTCAAAAAACTCAAAGTAATGACAGAAGACTGCCATCCTGACAGACATGTTCACCTAGAGACAAGTTAAGGCTCATAGCAGTCTCTTATTTCTTAAACAGTAAAAAATCTTGTGCTAGAATTTGGTCTATTCTAATCATTCTCCCAAGAATTAACTTGGTTTTAATTACCTTTGTCCTTAACCAATCATCCAGCGACTACCAGGGAAGCTGACTATAACTTCTTGGAACATTTGTATTTCCATGCAATTAACTCAGTGGTATCTTTGCAAGCAGGGCAACTGCCTTAAACAAAGAGCACTCTGATCATCTTGCTGAAACCCACAGTGTCAGCTTCACATGAATCTCTCTGGAAATTTTTCAAAAGTTGAAAGTGTATGTGCAGCATGCTAGAGGTATGGTGGGAAAATGGAGCAAAATGCATTTAAGAGGCTTAAGATTGTATTTCTAACATGCTGTGGCTTCAAAGGAACTTCTCTAGGTAATTCTAGGATATATTATGCCTTACAGCCATACATAATTACTTGTACAACATCTGGCTTTATGAGCCAATACCCACAATTTATTCTTCCTTAATCAATTCAGCCATATTAGTTTGCCCAGTGAAACCAGAATCCCACCTTTATACACTTCATAATGTTTTCTGTTTACTTTTAAGGCCTGAAGTTTTGGTAGATCTTCAATTTGCATGCCAAATTTAAAGACTCATCTTGGACTGATGATATCAGAAATAAGAGGCTGCAATGTTCTTCCAAAGTTATACATTTTTGGCCTTATGGAACACTCCCACCAATTGACTCTAAAATGGAAAAAAAAATTCAAGATACACAAGGAACTCTATGTCCTGTTGAATATTAAATCCACACTTTAGAATCATGAAGGAAGGTTCAGGGTAAGTCAGCTAGCTCCCAAAAGAAGAGTGAATGAATTAACTACTTGAAGTGCATCAAAAAGATACCAAAGTATCACCCTATGCTGGCTGTAGGCCAGCCCCAAACTAAGCCCTTGGGAGGAAAAACAATCTATATTGGACACCAACATCTGCTAGGAATTCTCTTTAAAAAAAAAAAATTCCTTCCGCCCATAGAGACAGGCTTTATTGTTAATTCTGTTTTACAGACAGGAGTTTGGAGAGGTGGAAAAATACTACCTGAGGCTCAAGAGGTGATAAGTGGGAACTTCAGTCTTTCAGGTTTTATGATTCCTCATCTTTATAGTCATACTTAACTTCTGTTATAATCTAGTGAACAGGCAATTTGTGAGAAAGTCAGTCTCTTTCTCTTAAATGGAGAACAGACAATAGGTATGAAAAACTTTGATTAACCAGAATATTTAAAATGGGTACTTCTAATTAATGAAGAATTTCTCTTAAGTAGAGGGGATAGTGTTGACAAGAGTAAGTCAATTCTGTGGGCACCTACTAAACTGAATCATGATCCTCTAAATATGTTCACGTTTCCCCCATCCCTAGATATCTTACATAAATAAGAGAAACTTTCCAGATGTTCCTAAGTTAAAAATCTTAAGTTGGAAATTTTATCATGAGGCACAATTTAATTTTATCTAGGCACAATTTAATCATAAAGGCCCTCAAAAGAGTAAGGCAGAAAGAACAGAATTAGAGAAGGAGAGGTAACAATGCCATGCTGCCTATTGGCTATGAAGGTGAAATATGGGCACTTTTTAGAAGTGAGTGCTGTCAAGACAAGGAAACAGAGTGTCCCCTAAAGCCTCTAGAGTAAACCAGCCCTCAGTCATCTAACCAATATTGATAGGCAAATGAGATTGATGTTGGAGTTCTGACTTTCATAACTGTAAGGTAACACATTTGTCTATTTTAAGCAAGTATGTTTTTGTAATTTGTTAATAGAAACGATAGAAATCAATAAAATAGACTTCACATCAGTGCTTTAAACAGTAATATGCAAAAAAAAACAATCACCAAGGATATTGTTAAAACACAGATTCCTATACAGACAGTCTTGGATAGAATCCAGCATTCTGCATTTCTAATAAGCTCCCAAGGATGCCAAAGATGCTATTTTGCAGGTCATGCTTTCAGAAGCAGGGTTTAACACAATGATACTTCCCTTAATAACTATGAAGTTGTTCTTATTTCCCATTTTACAGTTGAGGAAATAGAGACTGACTGTTTAAGTAAGTGATCCAGGATCAGACAAAAAGTAAATGCCAAATCAAGGAATTAAATCCATTTTGGTCAGAATTCAAAACCTACACTCTTCCCACCAAGTTCCAAAAATCATGAGTAATGTAGGTCATAAAGGAGAAGGCAGTGGTTTATCATTGACATGGACATTGGTAACATCTCTCTTCTCTGAGGTCACACTGAAGAAAAGTTTGGGATCCAAGTAGCACTTGCTGGATGGTAACAGGATGCAATCCACACCTTGTCCTGCTCTCATAAATGTGATGACTGCATTTATATACAAGCAATGGAACTAAATAAATCAAAAAATAACATGAAATTTAGTGTTTTTTAACTTATCTTCAGGAAAGGCAGAACTTCAAATTTTATCTTTCTGTTGAAGTGTTCATATTAGTTATAAAAAATATTGAAGGATTTTTTTCACTATGCAAAGCCTTGCCATGATAATTTTTGGAATCTTTCTTGGGATTATTAACAAGTAATATTATGTGCATTGGAATTCTGTCCTGATCTAAGGCTTTTCTTTTATATATTTATTTTTATTTAATTTTGCTTTAAAGATCTTAGATAAACACTCACTTCCAATTTAATAAACACTACCAGGTGGTTTATTTGGGATGCCCATAACACTTGCATAGACTTGAATCTCACTTCCTTACCAGGTCATTAACTGCCTAAAGAAAGAACTATGTGACCTTCTTTATTGCTATCATCCTAGAGAACTTTCCCCCATGCCTATTATATATTAAGCTCACTCTGATTTCCCCACAGCTAAATCAAAGTCTCCTCATAAGTAAAGGTGAATTCTTATATGTATATCATCAAACCTGGGTTTTTCCATATACACAATTTGGGTTAAGATAGATGGGGACTCTTTTTCCATGTCTTTGTGATCTTCTTTGGGAAACACCCAGCTGTGAACTTTATATTTCATAGCAGAAATATACAATTCAAGCCACGGGTCCATCACTTTCTTACTAAGAAGCCATAGAAATTTGGTTTTCCTTTTCTGAGTTAGTTTCCTCAACTGTCAAACATGGACAAGCAAAGGAGTGAATGACATAAAAGTACTTTGAACGATCTGAAACATTACAGAAGTCCAAATAAAAGCTCCCTCTAGTGTTTTGTCTGTAGTATGGCAGCATCAAATGTTAATGAATTGATGTAAAGGCTGGTTCTTCAGCCTGAGTGAATGTAGCCTTGTGTACATTCCTGATTCTTTCTTTAACACTGGCATCTCTTACCAAAACTTCAGAGTTTCAGGAAGTATTTGTTTTCTCCATCCCTGAATTGAAGAAATTGAGGACAGCATTTAAGAAGTAGACACAGGCCTCCCAGGTTTTCATCCTCACACTGTCCTTTACTAATGTGACAATGGTAAATTATCCATACACTGAGGAAAGGTCTCACCACCCACTTCATGGGGATAATATCAACACCAATTTCACCAGACAATTTACATACAGTTCTTAGCACCTAGCACCTTATCAATTGAGTAAGGAATCCAGTACCTCTGACTTGATTAACTGAGGTCTAGTTTTCTTTCTTTCTTTCTTTTCTTTTCTTTTCTTTTTTTTTTTTTTTGGTACTAGGGATTGAACTCAGGGGCACTCGACCATTGACCCCAGCCTTATTTTATGTATTTTATGTAGAGACAGGACCTCACTGAGTTGCTTAGGGCCTCACCGTTGCTGAGGCTGGCTTTGAACTTCTCCTGTCTCAGCCTCCCAAAGTGCTGGGATTATAGGCTTGCGCCACTGCACCCGGCTTTATTTCTATATTTATATTTGGTAATTCCTCATCTTGTCTATATTCAACTACCCTTAAGAAGTCTAGAATCCAGTGTTCTCTGTAATTCCCTAGCTCCAAATTTTCATGAATTTAAGAATTAAAAGTATGTTAGTCAGCTTTGCATTGCTGGAGGAAAATACCTGACAATAGACAACTCAGAGGAGTTGCAGTTCATTTTTGACTCACAATTTCAGAGTTTTAGTCCATAGTCAGCCAACTCCATTGCTCTGGGCCCAAGATGAGGCAGCACATCCTGGCCAAAGGATAAGATGAAGGGAAGCTGCTCAGGCCATGGAAATCCGAGAGAGCAAGGGCAAGGAGCAGTAGGGCACGTTCACCTTTTCAGGCCAGGACCCCAGTGACCCACCTTCTGCCATACCCCACCTACTTAGATTTACCACCCCATCAGTTCATTAAAGCTAGGGGGGTCTGATTAAGTTACAGTTCTCATAATGCAATCACTTCACCTCTGAAGATTCCCACATTATAACAGAGGAGCTTTGGGGGAACATATCAAACCATAACCAAGAAAAGAGGGAAGAATGCAGACAAAATATTTTCTTTTATTTCTATCTTAGTAGAATTGATGAGAAAAAAAAGAACATTTTAATTTACTTATTGATGCAGAAACTGTAATCAAAACATACAAAACTACAAAACATACAAAAACTGATCCCACAGGAACGTGACATAGAAAAGAAGAGCTCTTTAGAAATATAGGGAATGATGTCCTTGTTCATTTGTCTGAAACAAAAATGTGATGCCCCACTACAATCTCCTCTTTGCAAATCATATGGAAAGAGATGACTAGGTGAATTCTGACTTTTGGCTTTTCCCCATTCATTGAAAGGAAAATATGCTTAAGGAATTTGTTTGTTTGCTTGTTTTTTGTTGTTTTTTTATGCTCACAATTGAATATTTTATGCAACTGAAACCTACCTGAGGATTTGAAAGCCCCACCAATATCTCATCTTTAAAGAAAATGTTTGTTCTTCTGCAAAGGGCTCCCAGAGGCATGTTTGCCAAAGAGGTCAATACCTACCACCTTGAATTTCTCGTGCCAAAACACACTTGAAAGCATCATATCTGACACTTTGTTGGAGCATTTACAATTTGACAGTCTTGTTGCTTTTATCCATAAACAGCTAGCTTGCTGCTTTTATTTTGCACTTTATCCTCTTCTAATCAATAAAGTAATATATTTAGTGTTTAAGATACTACAGTAGATACTAAGGCCAACAGACAGTACATGCTAATCAATTTTTAATTATGGCTTTAATTTTATATGGCACCATTTAATTTTATTAGATATATTAAAGCAAAGCTGTCAGATTGTAGTAGCTATTGCTCAAGCCAGAGAAATAAACGTCCCAGAGGCTGCACATGGGTGTATGGCATAATTAAGAAGGTCATAAGAGGATGTGTATCACCATGTGCATATTGCACACATAAATGCCACATACGCCTGCATAGCTGGAATGACTTCTTCATTTACAACAACTGAGTTAGCAAAGCTGCTATGTTCAGTGCAGCTCAAAGACCACATGGGACAATGAACTGCAAGCCGCAAGTTAGATCTGATGCTGCTATACATGTCTCATGGCCTTGTTTAGTACATTATTTTACATTTATGCGTTTATATTTAAGCACCTCTGTGTGTGTGTATGATCAGAATGTTAAAGATTTGTCTCTCGGTGTAGTATGCTTTCAAGTTCTGAAAAAGGAACCAAATGGGATAGAATAGCATTATGATAACATCTGATTGTCTCATGAAAAACTATTGTCATAAGGAATCTGCATTCCTGTGCATTAACTACTTGTCTGAATTTCCAGAGTTAGCCACAAATGCTACATGAATCCAACCATTAATCAAATAGAAAGGGTTCACCTGCATAGAAAATGGAAAGCAGAGGCTTCCTAAAATGGAATATAAATCAACTGAACAAAGAAATGTAATAACTGATGGCATGAAATTGTATTTAATATGTTTCAGAATGGCAGAGAAATGTGAAAAGTTGTTTACTGTCTTAATTTCTATCTTGTTACATTTCCATAAGGCAGAAGGAACATATTCTACAGAACATATTCATACAATTGTTCATACAATTTGGAGTCTTCTTTCAAGCATTTGTTAACCATCATTTTTGAGCAGATTTGAGGCTGTTTGAAAGGAAACAGACCAAGGAAGTTCATTTTTCTGCCTTCTTTCTGTTAATTTCCTTTAGTCCAGCCCACATGCCACCTTCTCCAGGAAGCCCCTGTGCTTCTGGATAGAATAAATTACTCCTCTCTTCTTTTTCTTTATGTTACCGGGGATTGAACGTAGGGGCACTTAACTACTGCACCACATCCCCAGTCCTTTTCATTGTTTTAAATCTTGAGACAGCCTTGCTAAGTTGCTTAGGGCCTCACTAAGTTGCTTTGAAATTGCATTCCTCTTGCCTCTGCCTCCTGAGCCACTGAATTGCTCCATTTTCATGCTCCTTCCCACCCTTATTTTCACTTCTCCACAAGCACTTAAGTCCCTTCTCTGACTAGCTAAGTACATGCATATGAAATTCTTCTCAGTCCATGCATTCATTCAATCATGACTGAGCACATTGGTCAATGTGGAGACCATACATCTAAGTATTCTGTTTATTGATCACCTACTATGTGTCAATATTCTTATAAGTACATTTTGATCAGAGGTAAATAAGGCCTTGGAAATGTGCAGTCTTTTAAGGGGAGAATCAATAAATAAAATAATTCCTGGATATTGCTATGCTGAAAATGAAGCAGCAATATGATAAGAAGTAGCTGTATTAAAAGTATTGAAAATTAGGTCTCAGGAACAGTTTATGTAGGGTACACTTTTACTGAGAAAGAGCCATGAGAATATGGGAGAAAAGTGAGTCAAGGTAAGGGAGGAGCAACTGGTAGGAAACTTCCTAAAACAGAAGAGTATTACCCTAGTAGGCCAGGTGGAAGGCTGCAGGAGGAAGGTAGGAAAAGGCCAGACTGGCAGAACTTTGTGACCCTGGGAAGAAGTTGAGGTTTTCTGCCATGCAATCATACTGGAACACTCTATTTGTGTTTTCTGCAAGCTGTCTCCTTGAAATTTGACCAGGTAAGTGTGGCCAAGAACCTCAATAACTGCAAGTGCTGTGAGTTAGTAGTTGAATAAGTTGCTGCCTTTAAATGGCAACATTCTCTTGGCTTAAACTTTGGATGAAGACCTATGATTTCCACCATCAGAAGACCCATAGGACAGAGGGCCTCTGTCCCAGTCTTAGCCTGGAGCACTCTATTCCCCACCCCACGGTCCCTCATTCTAGATCACACTCTTCAGACTTGTATCCTAATCTGACTTTTCTCCTGCTGCTTCACCTCAGAAACAGGGAATGTATCTTGCAAGCTCCTATGTCAGGTGTACAGTAGGTCAACACTAAATTGAAGGTATAAACTCGAATGCCTAGGCAGAGCCAAGTGAATGGCATAGAAAATCAACGAAACCCAGGCAGGATCTCTAGTGTCCTGGAAAGAAAATCACGGCAGTAGGAGTCAGCTGCTAATCATTCAGACATGTAAACACAGCATTGGCAAGAAAGAAAGAAAGAAAAAGTCTGACTCTTCAAGAAAAGATGAAAGCCTATATTATTTTATGAACTGATTTGAATTGTAAATTAATTTATATTTTTATAATGTGTGAGTCAAAAATGTCTATTAGCCCAATAATAAGAACAAAAAACTGCAGTCACAAAGTGTCGGGTGCTCTTGCAAGCATTTCCATATATTCTAAGTAATCCTAACAATTGCAGGGTGGGCACACCATTTTACCCCCATTTTCCAGATGGAAAAACTAAAGTAGAGAGATATTTAGTAACTTATCTAAAGTCATTCATCAAGCAGTGAAAAAATGGAATGCGACACAAAGCATTGCAGCTGGTGAACCATGCTTTCTGGGGCTAGGTAGGCTGCAGGTCAAGCATAGAGCAGCCTTTGCCCAGTGTGCTCTGTGGTTATTTGCCACCTATAAGGAAGCTCTGACACCTCTTTGCTTCTGCTCGGAAATCAGCCTGAAGATCATAGCTGGTTAATTGAGGCTGGGCCTGGAGCTTCTCACAGATGGAGAATAGCTTAATCTTGGATGTTCAGGCCTCCGTAGGTCCCAAGGTGGAGTAGTGCCCCATTCATATGGCATCTGTGTTATTTCAGTGAAACAGCTTGAGATAGTGCTCAGCCATATCATGCACCAGTAGTATGATCTGGGGCTATACCATGGTTGAGGACAGTAATGGGGGCCCAACCCCAGGCTCTGCAACCTTGATGTCTGAAGTTCACTTCTTCATCCATAAATGGGCATAATAAGTTCTCCCTTGCAGGGTTGCTTCACATGAAAGGGAAGATACTAAGTGATGCTTAGGGTGCAAAACTGAAGGAGGACAACTACATATGTAAGAGACAGTGTTTCCTCATATTTTTTACTCTAGGCAGCTCTTCATCCTCATTCATCCCTGAAAAAGAAAATGGAAGTAGAGGGTTTAGCACTATGCTAGCCTCATAGGAAATAACCATTGTTACTGGTTGCTATGTATCAGAAGACTTTTAGGGATCTATCATTTTTTCTGCAAAATGAGAATTAGAATGAGAGTATAGGAAACTTTTCATTTTACTACTGTTACTATCACTCTAATGTTTTAATAATTTTAATCTATACAATAAACAACTGACAAATGGACAGATAACGGGGCGGTTCCAAGATGGCGGCCTAGACCGTCCACTCTGCGCTAGGCGCTCAGGAACAGGGCTTGAAGTGGTGGAGGCGCCGTTTTCCAGCCAGCTTCCTGGCATCATTCTGCCGCTCAACATCCCATGCAGGAATTTCGCTCGTGTGTGTGTGTGTGTGAGTACAGGGCCACCGGGAGGCAGCGGTAGCCGGGAGGCGGGCTTCGGCGACGGCCGGAGAAACGCGGTCGCAGCCCGGGCCTCGGCCCAGGGCTCCGGCTATCTGAGACTGAGACTGGAAGTAGTGGGGTGCCATCTTCCAACCAGTTTTTTGGCAGCTCTCTGCGCCTTGCCGCCCCACGCAAGAGTCTCGCTCGCGTGTGTGAGCGCAGAGCCACCGGGAGGCAACGGTAGCCAGGAGGCGCATCTTCGGCGCCGGCCGGAGAAACGCGGTTGTAGCCCGGACGTCGGCCCAGGGCTATGGCTATCTGAGACTGAGACTGGAAGTAGCAGGGTGCCATCTTCCAACCACTTTTTTGGCAGCTCTCTGCGCCTTGCCGCCCCATGCAAGAGTCTCGCTCGCGTGTGTGAGCACAGGGCCACCGGGAGGCAGTGGTAGCCGGGAGGAGTGACTTCGGCGCCGACTGGTGGAGTGCAGTAGTGGTGGGGGATCCGGCCCAGGGCTTCAGCCTGGAGTTTACCCCGGGCGTGCCGGGCCTGCTTCCGCACAGGGTGCCTGGCCCCAGTGCCCACCCAACCGCGAGAGATCGCTAGCAGTTACTTCTGTGGACTGACTGTCTCCTGAGCGGAACCCCAGCTATTGTTCTTTGTGGACCACCTTCTAACACAGCGGAACTTCCTACACACCAGGGGGTGCAGGTGAACACCTGGGAGCAAACCTTGGCCACGGTGGAACAGTGACTCCACCAGCGGCCCAGAGTTTCATCTTGGCCTGGGACCAGTACCAAGGATACCAGCCGGGAAAGTCCAACAAACAACGGACAACGCCACCTACAGGAGGAGAAGTAACGAAACCCTGCAGGGAAACTATAACCATATAGGAGTTAAAACTGTAACACC